>APFE030385017.1:28078-101660 GCA_000404065.3 Pinus taeda
TCCGTTGGATCTTTAGTAGGCTACATCCTCATCAAAGGTAACGTTATGGTTGATCTCAACCTATCGTTGTCCTTGAACATAAATCCAGTAAGCCTTCGATGTCTCCCTATATCCAACAAATATTCCCTCCTTCCCAGAAGGTTCCAGTTTCATCCTCTTCTCCTTGGGTACATGAATGTATACTAGACAACCAATGATCATTAAATTCCTAACCTCTCGTTTCTCACTGCGACAGGTTCTTCAGGAGTCTTATTCCCCAAAATTTGGTGAGAACTTATATTTTGAACATAGTTTTTGTTTTGTATGCCTCTCCACATAAGAATTTGGGTAAATCCTAATCATGAATAATTGTATTAGTAGCTTCAACAATGGACCTATTATTCCTTCTGGAAACCCCATTATGTTGTGGGTTATAAAAGACTATCAAATCCCTCTTAATTCATGCTTCCTTGTAGAAGGAAATGAGGTTCTTGGTTGAATTTGTAGCTATGGTCGGTCTGCATAGTGTACTTTTAGTCACTTGATGTAATGATATTTATCATTATCAAGCAAATTTATAAATGCATGAGTCAAATAAAAATTTATTTTGAGTCAAAGTCCCATTGTGACTTTTAAAATATGTAAATTTCAATTTTGAAAATGAATTTCTTGGCTCCAAAAGTGACAAGTCAGTTTCCCTCCCAGTAAAGTCAGCCCTAGTCAAGGGACATGTCCATTCACCCTAGACAAACTACTATATAAATGTAACTTGAGCTCCTCATTTGGGCAATTCACATTCCTCTCTCAAGGCAATTTTTGGGTAAGTGATTGAAGGACAAGAAGGAAAAGAAGGACCAAGAAGGATGAAGGAGAGGGCCAAATCTTATCTCTCCTCTCTCTCTCTAACATCTCACATGTGTGAAGGAATCTCTCTCTTTGTGATTCATAGTTTTTGCAGAAATTATTGCAGGGGGATGAAATTTTCTGGGTTACTAGGGGAATTATTGCAAGGCTAAAATTCAAGCAATTGGCTATTTTAGGAGGACGAAAATTCTAAACGTGCAGGATCAATTTGGGTGACTTGACTTGGAGGAGAAGACCAGGTTTAACCATAGGTTTAGGTATGTCTGTCATTGAATAATAATAATTTCTCTATTGAAAGGGTTGTTGGGTTTTTCTCTGTAGTGGGTTTTCCCAAGGTAAATCGTGTCTCTATGTTTTGTGCATTGTGATCTATATTGTTCTACTATTATTTATTGTTGAATTTATGAAGTATAATTGTTGAATGATATATGGAATAAATTAAAAGAGGATCTACATCAAAATTAATTATTATAATTTCAAAAATACTTTGCTAATGCTAATTTCACTAGAAAATAAACACTTGGAAGTGTACTCTCCTCCATTATCTAACTTCATAACCTTGATATTTTCCCTATCAAGTTATCTACCTAATCCTTTAACTCTTAGAACTTGATGAAGGTCTCATCCTTGGTCTTCATGAAGTATATCCATATTTTCCAAGATCAATCATCAACAAATTCTACATAGTACCAAAGACACCCAATGATGATACTGCCATTATTCCAGATATAGCTGAATGTATTAGATCCAAGATCCCCTTTTGTTGCTGCTCAAATAAGATCCATTGAAATTCTTTCCAAGTGCACAACCATTGCAAACTCCTTCACGCTCTAGCTAGAGCTCTGGAAGGCCTATAACCATATTCTCCAATGTTGGAAAAGATTTGTAATGAATGTGAGAAATTCTTCGATGCCATAACTCATATAGATTGGTGTTATCATGTAATTATGCTTGAGCTAATCATCCTAGGAGTCTATACAAGCCACCCTCTCAAACACCAATCACCTTTGCATAATATATTATTGATCCATTTTTCTATACAAGGATTTTTTCTTCAACAAATTCAACTCTACGCCCTTTGTCTTCCTAGGATGAAGTAGAGATTAGGTTATTTTTCAAAACTGGTACATACAACAAATTATTTATATGAATATTTCCTCCTGAATCCAACTAAAAAAATGATGGCCCAACACCTTTGACTTCATACTTGGTATTGTCACTATGTTCCACTTTTTGTGTTGACTTCCTTTCTTCTAATTCTATGAGACTATGACAGTTACCTATCATATGTCTGGAGGCACCAATTTCTACTAACCAAATTTCACCATGATATGTAATAGTGCCTGTAAGGGTAGAAAAGAAAATATAATATGTACTTTCATTAGTCTTGATAGAGGGAACCATATGGTTAAAGATATCGATCAACCAGTCAAATTTCAAAACTAGGTGTCTTCAAGGGGTGGTCTTACTATCCTTTCTTCACCAAGGCATTGAAACCATGTTGATTTTCTAGTGCTAACTTAGATGAGCACAATTTTTTAGCCATTGACAATTACTTCCAATAATATACAACCTTACTTTATCATATTTCAAAGCATAATTAAGTAACTATACTCAGAAATTTCAACTATAAATGTAATAGAACAATAAAGATCATAGTAGACAAGCCATGCATAATGTACACCAAAACGTTTCACCTGGGAAACACAAACTTGATAAGAAAACCTAACAATATCTTCTAGGAGAAATTTTTTAGTTCAACAAAAGTACAATATCATTTTCTATCCAAACTTGGTCAAATTGACTACATAATCCACATACGTCAAACCTAGTCAAACAAGCCTAAATTTAGCCTCCTCAAATTGCCCACAAATTTGGTCAACCCTTAATAACACATGTTGAATTTTGGCCTCTTTCTGTTGCCCGGAAATTTGGTCAACTACCTGATAAATTTTGTCAAACTATATAGTCGAATTGCCTAGGACAATTTCAGTCAAACATATTAGAATTTTAGTCAAACGGAAGTCACACAAACTACCCTAAATTTTGGCCAAATTCCCAAAAAATCCTGGTCAAACTATGCCAAAACTTGGTAAAAAAGATCAAGTCAATGCTATTCAACAGCTCCAAATGATCTCGATAAAACTTCAAAAAACTTAAGTCTTTTTCTCCTTCTCCTTCACACGTAAACATAAAACATATGTTTGATGTGATGATCCAAATTTATCCCAAATGAAGGAGGTCAAATGTGAATATATAGTGGTCAAAGGAGGTGGATTTTGACCAAGGGTCACATCCATTCGCATGGTGGGGCCGACCTGACTTTCTGGAGTCTACATGAGATTTAAAATAATAATTTTCTTTCTTTTAATTTGGCTAGCTTGAATACCAACCATGACTACAGAAAATCAACATTTATATGTTTTCAGTGGATTTGCTCTCTTTCATTTACCTTAAATTTTTGTTTTCTTAGTTTCTATGCTTGATTATTACTATATTGATTTCAAATATTTTATAGTAGATGAATTGGGTGTTGGGGAATTGAGACTTATGTGTGGAGTGGAGAGGATTATGGTTGGGGGCCGGGGCATATGAGCTTCGCTCGTCACATGGTTGGCCTTGTTTAATAGATAATATATTATTATTGAAACCAACATAAACTCATTCAAACTTATGCCATCATCTTCAATTTTAACTTTGGTTCATCTAACAATTTTCAAGGTTGTCCATTTACCAGTTAGTGGAAATTATTCTTTAAACAATTGACCCCACACAAAGTGACTTATGAATGGGGCTAATGTTGAATTTTTTTAGTTTGTGCTTGTACACATTGAAATTTGACATGGTTATAGTAGACAAATACATTGATGTATGGGAGGGTTTTAAGACTCAAATACAACCCACATAAAGAAGTCAACAATCAAACGATAGAATTTAACATAAATATCAAGGATATGTAATTATTTATTATTATTTGGTGTCCTTATCATGGTATGCATTTTTCTTATGTGATGGATTTGATTATTCTTAGTTAGTATGTCTAGAAAGCTACCTAGTTATTGTTCTTATTAAAAAATATTAGTGATTTAACCTAAGGAAGAAGGGGAAATAGATTTGGTTTTGCAAAGTTACATTTGAAATTATCTTTTCCATTTATATGGAAAGGAATGATGTGGCCTCAATGAATCACACATATCTTAAGATGTGGCCTCAATGAATCACACATATTTTATTATATGTCTCTTATGCTCTTGCTTCCAATCTCTAAGGATGTGAGTCCCCATGAATGCAAAAATTATGGTTAGGAACCAATTATCTACATTTATCTCAAGCTTATTGTTTCCAATTGCAAGCCTACCCCTAAGGACCAATCCACCATTTAACATTTACCAATTAGAGGAAATTATGTTTTAATTAATTTGACCTGCACACAATGACTTCGTGAATGGGGCCAACTTTGAATTTTTTTTAGTTTGTGCTTGTACACACTGAAATTTGATATGGTTATAATATATGGTTGTGTTGATGGTATGGGAGGATTTCAACACTCAAATACAACTCAAAGAAAGAATTCGGCAATCAAACAACAAAATTATAACATAGATGTCTAGGGGATGAAATTATTTACTACTATTTACTATCCTACTTATTATGGTATGTATTTTTCCCATGTGATGCCTATGGTTGTTTTTATTTAGTACTATAAAAGTGCTTACTTATTTTTCTTATTAGAAAAGCTTAGTGAGTTAATTACCTAAGGAATTAGAAGGTTGGGAAATAGCTTTGGTTTTTCAAAGTTTCATTTGAAATTCTCTTTTCCATTTATATGAAAAGAAATGTTTAATATGCCTCAATTAATTATTAGTACATGACATAATCTATTTATCTCTTTGCATGCTCCTACTTTCAATATTTAAGTATATGTGATATGATAATCACCCTATGAGTGACCTCAGTTAATTAATTATTGAATGAAGGTATTATAGACTCATGTGCTATTGTGTGTCTATGTGATTTTAGGCAACGGATCAATCAAATTGCGAAATACACAGACACTAGAAGTATGGAAAATAGTAGAGAAACACAGTAAGCAAATACAAGATCACAATAATTAATTAGGAGTTCACCCTATCCTCCAAGGCTACATCTCCCATCCAACTTTCAGTGGTGATCTTCCTTTATTGTGTCTTCAAAGCAGAGAATTACAATGAGGAGCTCAAATTGGGTCTCCTAAAACAAAACAATATTTGGTAGGGTGGTTCTTGGATCCCCCAAGCCACTAGAGTACACAGACTCCTTTCCTTACCAGAACTTGACCTTTCTAGTCTTTGATGGGAGGAGCCCAATATGGTGCTCGATTCCTGATAGATCCTCTCAGGGATTGCTCAATGCTACCTTGTGCTACAGGTCAGCTCATCTCTCTGCCTTTCTACTCTTTGCTTCACTGTCTCTTTCCTTTCTCTGTCTTTGTCTTCTTCTCTCCAGTTCTTCCTCTCTTTCCTTCTCTTGGTTTCTGTTCTTGGCTTTAAAACCAATTGATCTCATGATTGTTCGCTTCCTGTTCTTCCTTCGTCTGGTCACCTGCTACTGCTTGCTTGGAATTCCCTGTCTTGGCATCATCATCAATGGCTCATAGGGAGTGGCCACTTGTCCTCTTGCAAACTGCACCAACTTTTCCTCGTCGGTTCAGTTTTTTTCTATTACATAGTGGAATGAGTCTTCCACCAACTTGGTGATCAAATCAGATGTCAAAATTCTTTCTACCATAGCTAAATCCCCTGTCAAATCTGATTCCTTCATCGGGCGCGTTCTCAGTTGTTAGATCTGGAGCCCTCAGATCCAACATCATTCGCTTATTTTTCACGATTGACTTGCTCGACCGTTAGTGCATGATGAGCGGTGGTTTTCTCTCTCCTTCGTCTGCCACGCATTGAGCACTGAGTGGAATCGCTCGTTTTTTTTCCAAATCCACTTACCGCCCAAAGGTGCCCCTGATAAATACCACCGGTTTTGGAGCACGAGTCCCGCCTTTATCCTTTAGCGCTTTTCCCCATGGTTGTCTCGGCTTCCATGCGACTGAGCACTCGGGGCCCTTCCTTCTCGAGGGTTTTTACCCAGCGATGCATGATTAGTGCTAAGCACTAATCGCGCATCAGAAATAGCCTCCTTTTCTTGATCTAGGCTTCCCAGGTGCCAGTTTCGCCTCTTGTGCAGTCTCCATGGGCCTCAGTTAGTGCGCTTTGACTGAGATCCTTGTCGTTCCATGCTACCTACCAACTGCCACTGTTTAGAGGTCTTTTTTATCGCTCTTTGCTCTTGAATTCAAAGTTTTTCACGATCTGATACAGTCATGGTGCTTTGATTTTTCTTCATGGATCCAATTTGGATCACGGCGTTCCCACTGAAAAAGCTTTTGGACCACCAAAAGTTGGTTTTCAAGCATCGACTAAGTCAGGGTACAATTTTCTCACTTGTCTAGTCTTTATCCACTTTGCACTGCTTGGCTTTGACCCTTGAGTCCAATTCTGAGGTAACATCTCCCCTACGTTTCATCCTCACCTTCTTTTCCAGAACTATGTCTTCCTGCAATTCATTAAGATATTTAGGTAGCAGGTCATCAATAGAAGGCAATTGACTATGTTCTTCGAGATCCTCAATCAGTGAGGGTTCAAACAATCTCAATTAATATGCATTTGTGACTGAGCAGATGTGCATGTAAGCTGGTAGATCAAGGTGAAAAGCATTTTCACCAATCTTCTCAAGTATTTTGAAAGGTCCATACTTGATAGGCTTCAGCTTTTTACCTTCGCCTTGCATGTTGTCCTTGCTGATATACAGCCAGACTTTGTCACCAACTTGGAAACTATGCTCCATCTGATTCTTTTCATGCCTTGCCTTGTATTTGGCTTGGCTCTTTTCCAATTGTTCCTGTACTGCCTAGTGGATCTCCTAGATTTGTTCAATGAACCTAGTTGCCCTGTCCACATCACTGTGTCCCTCAACTGTGGTATCTTTACCAAAGACTAAATCCAAAGGAGACCTTGGTGTGAAATCAAAACAAGTCTCAAAAGGATATCTCTATGTAGAAGAATGTTTTGCTCTGTTGTAAGCATGTTGCACATAACACAAATTTTCATCCCAAAGCATAGGATGTTTGCTGCAATATCCTCTGAGTAACTGGATCACTGTCCTATTAACTACTTCTGTTTTTCCATCAGTTTGTGGATGAAAAGTTGTGCTTTTCTTTAATTTGGTGTTCATCAGTTCCCACAGACTTGACCAAAACTTCCCCACAAATCAGGTGTCTCGATCAGATAAAATGGAAGTGAGTGATCCAAAATGAAACCATACATGTTCAAAGAACAATTTTGCAGTTTGTTCAGTTGTAATTTGTTTATTACAAGGTATCAAAATACACATTTTTTTGAACCTATTCACGAAAACACATAGATAATCATGACCTTTCCTAGATTATGGTAGTCCTCCAACAAAATCCATGGAAACACTTTCCCAAGGGTGAGAAGGAACTGGTAATGGAGTGTACAAGCCTAGTTTTCTATTGTTGGGCTTACTTTTAGCACACATAGTACACCCTCTTACATATCTAAAAACTGTCTCATTCATTTTTTTCCAATAACAAAATCTTTGCAGCCATGCAACAGTTTTACTTACCCCAAAGTGACCTGATATCAGAGAAGTGTGTGCTTCCCTAATTATCTTTACTCTCTCAGTTTGTGGAATGCAGAGTTTCCCACAATGGTATAAGATTCAGTCCTTCACATGACAATCCAATTCTTCTACTCTTTTTCCTTGACTCAAAGTTGCATATACATCTTTAAGTTCTATATCTTGAGCATATTGTTCAATGTAGCTTTCATGTACCATAGAATTATGCTTAAGTATAGTAGATGCATATTTAATGGGTCTAGATAACATGTCTGCAACTTTATTGTGTATGCCCTTTTTATATCTGATGACTAGATGAAACTGTTGTAGAAAACCCATCCACTTGTAGTGTCTTGATTGCTGCAACTTAGTTTGGGAGTGTAGATATTGAAGTGGTTGAAGATATGTATGTATTACTGTCTCTTTTCCCATTAAGTAATGTTTCCATTTTTTCACACTCTGAACTAATGCATACAATTCTTTATCATATGTAGGATAGTTAACTACTGCAGGATTAAAAGTCTCAGAATGATAACATATGGTTTTACCATGCTGTGTCAACACTGCTCCCATGGCATAGTCACTGGCATCTGTTTGGATCTCAAATGGTCTTTGCAAATCAGGCAGTGCTAGTACAGGTGATGTACTAATCTTTTCTTTCAAGGTGTCGAAGGCTTTCTGATGTTTGCCACCCCACTGAAACACCTTGTTCAATCCTATTAAAGCATGTAAGGGAGATGCAATTGAGGAAAAGTTAGAAATGAACTTCCTCCAATATTGTGCTGCCCCTAAGAAGCTTCTCACTTCTATAGCAGACTTGGGTTTAGGCCAGTTTACAATGAATGTCACCTTAGAGGGATCTATTTTCAATTCACCACCCCCTACCTTGTGACCCAAATAATTTAGAGATGTTTTTCCAAATTCACATTTTGAGAGTTTAACATGAAGATTTTCTCTTTTCAAAGCATCTAGTGTCTGCTTAACATGATTTCAGTGTTCTTCCCACGTTTTGCTAAAAATCAGAATATCATCCAGATACACAATAACAAAATCATCAAGAAATGGTCTAAGTACATCATTCATTAATCTCATGAAAATAGCAGGAGCATTAGTTAAGCCAAAAGGCATAACCATTCACTCATACAATCCATGCTTTGTTTTGAAACCAGTATTCCATGCATCTTGTTCTGCAACTCTGACCTGATGTCATCCTCTGTGCAAGTCTAGCTTGGTGAAATAAACAGCTTCTTTCAATTTCTCTAAAATATCATCTATGAGGGGAAGGGGATAATGATTTTTTATTGTTATCTTATTGAGTGCTCAGTAATCAATGCACATTCTCCATAAGCCATCTTTCTTTCTCACCAAAACGATTGGTGACCCACAGGGTGATGTGCTAGGCTTGATGAACCCATTCTCGAGCAACTCCTGCACCTGCTTCTTGATTTCAGCATTCTCTAAAGCAAACAACCTATACATTCCAATGTTAGGCAAAGGAGCATCTTGCTTCAAAATAATATCATGTACTATTTCCTTTTTGGGTGGCAGACCTTTAGGTTCTTGAAACAAGATATCATACTCTGAAACAATCTTTTCTAAATCAGCTTGTTGTTTAGCATTACATCCCTCAAATATATTGGTTTTATCAGGTTTCTTTTCCTTTACAACCATCAGTAAAAATTGTTTGCATGAATTTATCATTCTTTTCATCTGCCCTGAGTTTATGAGAGTATAATTATTCTTGAGCTTATGAGCTCTTACAAAGTACTCGATTCCATCTTTAACAAGAAGATACTTGTTCTCAGCTCTATAGAAAATAGCTTTCCTATCATACGAGTAAGGTCTTCCTAAAACAATCCCACATATATCCAAAGGAATTATGTCTAACTCAACCTCATCCACAAATGCTGACCCAAAAGAAAACTTGAGTTTGCACTGTCTAGTCGCTTGTAGTTGTGCCTTATCATTCAACCATCCTAATGGGTATGGTTTCTTGTGAGGTGTAGTTGCTAATCCCAATTTCTTTACAATTGCTTCAGAAATCAAATTTACTTGTGAGCCACTATCGAACAAAGTATCAATCTTTTGATGTTTGGAAACAACTCGAATATGGAAAAGCTCATGTCTTTTTCTCTCATTTTCTTCATCAATAATAGATTGAATAGAATTACTAGTAGTTGCTTCAGAATTCTTACCTTTTATACCTGTGGCTGCAATGGTTGTTTCATCTCCAGAGTCTGACCCTAAACCTTTCTGAATAGCTACAACAGTCTTCTTCTTCTTGCCCTTGAGCTTCTTAGGTCTCAGCTCTGGATGCAGAATCCAACAATGCTCATCATCATATCCATCCTTTTTACAGTGAGTGCATGAAACTTTGCTTTTTTGTGCAGTATTAACCTTCCTTGCTTTCCACTTCTACTTTCTTTTCTCCTTGCTCTTTCTTGCAGTGGGTTGGGATGGTTGCCCAACTTTTGGATTTCCATTCTTTCCTCTAACTTCTAGATGAGTAGATTGCACAGATACCTCATCTATACTAGTGGGATTAAACATGAGGATGGTATGTCTCATGTAGCTATGTAGACCACCAATGTACTTCAAAAGAGTCTCTAGTGAGTCTAATGAGATTCCTAGAATCAATGCTCTCTTTCTAAATTCTTGAGTGTACCCTTGCACACTTTGCCCTTTCAACTGCCAAAGAGTTTGCTAACTCATCATGGCTTGTTTCATGTAGGCCAATGGATAGAACTACTTTTTTATTGCAGAAAAAAAATTCACTCCAGACAGAGATAGTCTTACCATGTCTTTTCATGTCACTTGGGTTCTGCCTTCCCACCAAACCAAGGCAATGCCTCCAAGGCGTAGGCTTGCCAGCTAAATCTTGCTTTTGTCTGAGTCGATGTTCTGTACTCTGTAATAAACATCAATTTGTCTAATCCATTTGTCCAACTTTCTGCATTTAACTCTCCATCATATATAGGTAGATCAAATTTAACATCTAGTTTGATCAAAGATGCCTTCTTTTTAGGGCTATCAGGAGGTGTGAGAAAGATTTCCTCTTTCCCTTTTCCTTTGGAGTGGTCATGGAAATGTGACTCATCTTCTCCTTTGTCTTGTTTAGAGCTTGATAAATATTCATCCTTGTGTTTTCTAAAGTCCTTATACATTTCTTCTACCATGGACATTATGGCTAGGAAACTTTTTATGATTATCTATGTGATTTCGCCGAAAATCCTCTAAACAATGTTATGGATCACAGAAGTCTAAATTCTTTAATAACTTTTTATGAATTGAGGGTTTGGGCCCATAGGACCTTCCTCGACATTGTCTTCCTAGGATAGACTCTCCCAAGTTCATGATTAGTTTCGACCAACTCTCCTTCTCCTACTTTGAGCTTTGATCTAGTGAGCATTCGCCAACTAAACAAACACAAGCTTGTCTAACCTTACAGCCTAGAGCTCTGATACCACTTGATCTAATAATCACCCTATGAGTGACCTCAGTTAATTAATTTTTTAATGAAGGTATTATAGACTCATGTGTTGGTGTGTGTCTATGTGATTTTAGGCAACAAAATGATAAGATTGCGAAATACACAAACACTGGAAGTATGGAAAACAACAGAGAAACACAGTAAGCAAATACAAGAGCACAACAATTAATAAGGAGTTCACCTTATCCTCCAAGGCTATGTCTCCGGTCCAACTTTTAGTAGTGGCCTTCCTCTATTGTGTCTTCAAAGCAGAGAATTACAATGAGGAGCTCAAATTGAGTCTCCTGAAACAGAACAATGTTTGGTAGGGTGGTTCTTGGATCCCCCAAGCCACTAGAGTACACAAACTCCTTTCCTTACCAGAACTTGACCTTCTGGTCTTTGATGGGAGGAGCCCAATATGGTGCTGGATTCTCAACAAATCCTCTCAGGGATTGCTCGATGCTGCCTTATGCTGCAGGCCAGCTCGACTCTCTGTCCTTTTTCTCTTTGCTTCACTATCTCTTTCCTTTCTCTATCTTTGTCTTCTTCTCTCCAGTTCTTCCTCTCTGTCCTTCTCTCGGTTTCTGTTCTTGGCTTTAAAGCCAATCGATCTCATGACTGTTCACTTCCTCTTCTTCCTCCATCAGGTCGCCTACTGTTGTTCTCTTGGAATTCCCTGTCTTGGTGTCATGATCAACGGCTCACATGGAGTGGCCACTTGTCCTCTTGCAAACTGTGTCAACTTTTCCTCGTTGGTTCGGTTTTTTCCGTTACATTGTGGAATGAGTCATCCACCAACTCATTGATCAAATTGAATGTCAAAATTCTTTCTGTCACGGCTAAATCCCCTATCAGATTTGATTCTTTCATCGGGAGAATTCTCAATCGTTAGATCTGGAGCCCCCAAATCCAACGTCATTCGCTCATTTCACGCAATTGTCTTGCTCAATCGTTAGCGCAACATGAGCAACAGTTTTATCTCTCCTCTGCCTACCATGCATCAAGCGTTGAGTGGAATTTCTCGTTTTTCTCTAAATTCGCTTACTGCCCAAGGGTGCCCCCAATAAATACCGCCAGTTTTGGAGCGCAGGTCCCGCCTTTAGCCTTTAGCACTTTTCCCCACGGTTCTTGGGGCCCTTCCTTCTCGAGGGGTTTTGCCCAGCGATGCGCAATTAGTGCTAAGTTCTAATCGTGCATCAAAAACAACCTCCTTTTCCCGATCCAGGCTTCCCAGGTGCCAGTTTCACCTCCTGCACAGTCTCCATGGGCCTCTGTCAGTGCACTTTGACCGAGGTCCTTTTCATTCCACACTGGTTGCCAACTGCCACTATTCAGAGGTCTTTTTGATCGCTCTGTGCTCTTGAATTCGAAGTTTGTCCCGATATGATACAGTCATGGTGCTTTGATTTTTCTTCATGGATCCAATTCTGATCAATATGAGTCCCCATGAATGAAAAATCATGGCTAGGAACCAATTATCTACACTGATTTGAAGCTTATTATTTCCAGTTGCGAGCCCACCCCTGAGGACTAATCCAGAACATAACATGTACCAATTAGTGGAAATTATGCTTTAATTAATTGACCCCACACATAGTGACCTATGAATGGGGCAAAAGTTTTGAGACTCAAATATGGCACATAAAAAGAATTCGACAATCAAACGACAAAATTATAACATAAATATTGAGGAGAGGAAATTATTTATTACTATTTATTGTCCTAGTTATCATGGTATGTGTTTTTCTTATGTGATGCCTATGGTTGTTTTTAGTTAGTACTATAAAACATCTTACTTATTATTCTTATTAGATGAGATTAGTGAGTTAATTATATTTTCATCCACATAAATCTCATCTTTGAAACATTTTCATAAATCTTTTATTCTCTTTTCCACTTATATCATGAATAATACTATTGTATTTTTTCATGTTTTTGTTTTACATGACATGGGTTAACCAATACACATTATTTAAATCTAAAATGTTATCTTCTTTCGGTGAACCCCCCTCACACTCATGGCTATACATTTTCTTTCCTTGATATTCAATCAATATAAATTTTCCATAATGAGATACACAAAGTTCAAAATATATTTTATAAAGTGCATAATTTTTTGTTGCAACTAATTTCAAGCTCATCAATTTACTTCATATTACAATTTTCATTGGTTTCGTTTTACTATTATATGCACATCTTTAAAAACCAAAAATGTTTTTTAAAACCTACATATTTGAGAGGTATGTTATGTAGAAATCATTGCATTAATGCATTATTACTATAAATTGTGCACTAATAATGATTGAAGATAAAATTATACATATGGAAGCACCAAATATTGCAGTGTCATAGAAAATTATGCACCAATGTGTGTTTATTATACATAGCACCACATAACCTAAAAGGATTATTTATTTCTAATCTCAAAGTGATAGGTTTTGGGAGCCATTGAAATGAAAGATCTCATTCTAACAAATACATAAAGCCATATATATAAAGGAGTTGTCTATAATGCGACTTTTTGGAGATTCTGGTGACGGAATCCGGCTAAAGAAATTGAGGTTAAATTTTGATTTGTTGCAGTTAAAATGGTTTTTTAACTGCATATTTGGATTCAGCACCCTGAAAAACCCCTGGGACGCTTTGATTGTGCAGAAACTAGCTACCAAACTTGCGATTAGAATAAATTACTGCCGGATTTTGACCAGAAAAACCCACCGGAAAGGCTTTCAAAAAGTCGCATTATAGACAACTGCTATATATAAATACCCAACACATACCTTGGTGAAACCCTCCAAAACAAGTCTCTCCTCTAACATTTAGCAAAAAGCAGTATAGCCATTAGGGTTTTATTTTATATAAACTCATTTTCCAAATGCCTAGTCACCTCTCACACTCACATTAACTTCCATTTGACATATTTCATATGTTAAGCTAATGCTCTCTAGATTATCATATGTCACATGGTTCTCATACTATGCCATTGAATAGCATATGGTGTCTCCATAACCATGATAATCTTGGATTATCTTATGTCACTTCATGTGCTTGCATTAGCTCAAGATTAACATACATCACCTTCATGCTCTTGGTATCCCTAGATTAGTATCTCAACACTTTTAGTAGCATTTGCTTTTATTCAACGTATGTCATCTTATGATGTTTTCAAAAATATTTCTAGTGTCACCTCAAGATTTTTTTCAATGTCATGCCAATGTTTCCTTCTTATTTCTCTTTCCTTCATTAGAAACACACTGTTATCAATCACTTCCCATATTTCACTTTTATCTATCCTTCATCCCTTCTCTATGATTTGGTGTTGCTATCCCTAATCCACCTTGAGGCAAGCCATTAACCTCTATGATGTTGACATCTAACTCAGCCCAAGATGTTCCTAAACTTTCATGCCTCACCTATAACTAAGTATATGTATGGTGTTCTTCTCTCTTGTTGATGATTTTATAATCAAGATTCTATCATTATTGTTAGAATTGATCATGCTTTATTTGCATGGTCAAGTCATTGTATTGTTTATATATTAATCAAAAGATGTTAGTACTAATATCATTGTTTAGTTATTACATCACCTATATGGTAGTTAGACTTATTGATCATAATTTCATCATTTTGATTTCATAAGTTAGTTTTTATCATTATTATGTAGTGATCAAAACCGCTTGTCCCTTATCCCAATAGTCTTTCTTTCTCTATGTTTCTTTCTCATTTATCTTATGCTTGCCTCACATCATACCCTTGTTGAAATTTTCACTTGGGTTGAAGTTCAAGGTAAGTGTGCCTTCATGTCCTACAACATATATAAGTTTTGCTAGTGGAGGATTCCCTCATGATATTGATGCATAGGCTTACATAGTGAGAACCCTTAGCTGATTTATCTTATGGACTATCTTACTTATCCCCTTCTTTTCAACTTGCTACTAGAACCTGCATCTTATTAATCACAATCCCTATAAGGTTGGAGGAGGTGGCATGGGAGTGGTGGCGATGAATGCAGCATGTGAGATTCACACATGGGTAGTTAAATATGCCCACCCATTGGTAGGTTCCTTTCATAGCTCATTCCTATGCTATATTAATCCATGAACCACCCAATAATGATATATATATATATAAACCCATGGGAACCAAAATTACACAGTAAAACGACAAGAATCCCCGCGTCAAATCCTACAAATGGTAAAATAATGATCGACCTTGAGCTAAAATTATTAATATTACAAGAGCCCCTGCAAAGCCTACAAAATCACCATTTTCATTCACACCCCAAAATATGAGCTAAGTAGGAGCAAAAGCCACATTCACCCCTTGTGGAGGTTGCAAAAATACCAATTTCATTCACCAACCAATGAAGTTTTTTGTTCACCATACCAATGAAGTAGGAGGAGAACCTAGAGGAATGTCGACAAAGTGGAGGAGAAGCCAAAGGAATACCAAAAAATCAGGCGGAGAATCCAGAGGAATTCCAACGAAGCATGAGGGCAAGCCATGATAAAAACCATAATTGTTTTACCCTTTGTGTGCATGGTAAAAATCCTAATTTTTTAACCCTATGTGTGCATGGTAAAAATCCTAGTTTCTGGAACAAAATATCTATCTGCATCTTATTTTCTTGGTTATAATGTATCCATCAGGAATAACTACTATAAATATGTTGAATCATGTTGTGATGTTCTTCTCAAGGAATTACATAACGAATTTAACTGAAGTTCATTTAGTAGGAATGACTCCAACCCATTGAGTGCAATAAAAAATGGCCACGAAAATGTACTTCTTTCCCATAGAGGAATTGGGATTTATTGGACCAAATAAGTAAATACCCCATTAATCGAAAGGTTGAATAATAAAGGCTAGTCCACCCTACATCAATCCGATGGTTGGGGTGAGATGGTGGGGATCAATCATTAAATGAAAAGATGGAATTATGGGCTAACTGGTCAAACCCATTCATCATGTCTCTTATAAATCCCATATAATATGAGTTTATCAAGCATCCCCATTATTATAAAAGAATAGAGCACTAGAAGAGACTCTTGTTCAAATCATTCACATTGACCGTGTCAGCACCCAAGAGAGCTAGGAAAAATAAGCCTACTAGGAATATTTACTGAAATGCAAGCATCATCGATGTCAAACCCAACTATTGAGTAGGATGGGATAGAGGAAAGCCCCATTACCATCCTCGAGAGGGAAGAAGCTCAATAACCCCTTGTTTAAATATATATGCCTTTTCATTTTCTCTAGTTCAAGTGATGGATAGTTCTATAATTAGTTTCAATATGCTAGCTAGCTGAACCTTTTCTTTTCTATTGGCTGGCCCAAGAATACACTTATTATTTAGCTGTAGAGAAGCTTTGGAATCATGAGGTACCAGTTCTAGGTCACCATCTTACCAGGTTTTTCACATCCCATGTAGTAGTTTAATTTCTAGATTGAGACCCCAAACCACAAGAACATTCCTTCTTTAATTGTACCTCTATTCACTGCTCTACTATTGGGTAAACTGGTGTTGAGTCAAATACAATAGGATATGGAACAACTAGACTATCCAAGTTATCACTATGAATTTAAAATAAATCAGCCAAAATAGGCACTATATTTGAATTCTTTTCTAGCATATACAAGGCCCATCTAACCTATAGTGATTGATTCCCCATATTTATATCCCTTTCACATAGGTTTTGAGCCTTGTTTTTCACCTACGACTAATTATTGAATAAGGAAACATAACATTTATCATTAACTTTTGTGGGTCTAATCTAGGTATTGGTATGACTTCCTCGATAGTTTGTCCTACTCCACTATGCCCAACGATATTTCCTTCTTGCATTTGTACTAATCCATCCTTCAAGTACTTAATCTGATCTACTCATTCCTTAATTACTCACTAATTCAAACAATAAATACAAGTTTTTTTTAACATAAACTTACAAAGGAATAACATATGAAATCAATCACATAAAAATATGACGAGACGCATAGATTACCCGGTAAACCCAAAATGAAATTTTGCCTTCTTATCATTATTTCTTATTCATTTCTAGAGAATAAATTGCTCACTTACAAGGTGGTTTTTACTTTGCAAAATTATCCCTACTAGGTGTTCAACGATGTCTCTTTCTTTGGTGACTAATCAAAGGAAAACCTAAGTTACTTAATGAACCCTTGAAATTATATGGTTGATGGGATTGACATATGAAAATGATGGGATTCTTTGTTATATCTCATCACATGAGGACCTTTATGACTTGTGGGAACTTTTACAAGAGCCCGTTCTTGAGCCACTTGAAATAACATTATTAGAACTCTATCTTTGTTCAAATTCCTTTGTGTTTTTTTTAGGAGTCATATTAGTTGGGATTTTATTTCTTGGTCCTTAATTACTCTTTCATTCGCTTGTCAAAAAATTTGTAATTCAACCATTAAACTCCTCATGGTTCCTATAATATTTGTATATGGATCCTATTTGTTTCCATATCTATTTCCATTATATTCTATTCATCATCTCCAAGATTGAAAATTTCACCCAAGGGATGTTACAACTTACTTGAAACTCTTGAAATTCGAGTATGGGTTTCAACAAACCTCTCTACCCTCTTTATTGATGATATTGTAAGATACACCCTTACCACAAATATCCCATACTAAGGATATAAGGAGACATTAACTATGTTGACTTGACCTCCAAGGTCCTATTATGGAAATGGGGTCTAAAATTTTTTTTCTTTTCCAAACTTCTCATAACTCAAAACAAACATTCTTATTGTGTTCATCTCGTTGATAACTTTTCGACAATATAAATTTTATCAAAATCAACTTCCTAGATCCAAAGTTATGGCCTTCTAAATTCTTTCTGTCAACTCCCTACTCCAAATAATCACACTTACCCATGTGGCATCCACATGATCCCCATGTGGTGCTCACATGGCTCCTTTCCTCATGCTACACCATGTTTCCAATTTTTCCTCATGGCTACCACCATGACCACGACATGTCATGCCAGGGTTTTAGCATCCTCCACATCACCTCCTTTGGGAGTGTTACATGTCACTTAATTTTGGTCCCACTTGGCCCTGCCAAATGGCCTTTTCTAGGTGTCACATGTCATGCCACAAAATCACCACATCACCCTCTCTTTCCACGTCACACGCCATGCTGGCCTGGGTCATATACATTCTTGATCCTTAGAAAATCCCCTTTTTTTTGTTATAACAAATTATTGCCTCTCTCGTGGCTAAATTACCAATAATACCATTCCTAAGCCCCAATGACAATTTTGCGTTATTAGATGAAGGATTCTTCATCTATCAGAGTTTGTCTCTGTAGACCCTCTGGCCGTTTGGTACTTAACATCCTTCTATGCCAATCCTATTTATCAGATGCTTGGGATGGAAATTGTATTGTCATTTTTCAACCCTGCATTTTTGTCATAGCCTTTGTTCATCACTCCGCCCCCCATAATATCTTATGAGGGCTCACAGTTGGTGGCTTTGGATGGAAAAACCTCCCATATACTGGTGAGATTTATTTTTCTGCCCCAACAAGGAAAAAGGGGCCCACCATTTGGAGTTTTGATGAGTTCCTTATATACCTTGGCACTCATTCCCCCTTAGCTTACTTATGTTCAACTTTGGAACTTAATGGCATATAAATAGCATAATAAGTAGGTCATGAGATCTACATTCATAAAGGGTTATACAAACACTTATCTATAAATGAAGGAATCAATGCCACTAATATTGGTAGTCTAACTCTCCACCCAACCTTAGACAAGTTGCATCCAAACTTACTTGTAGTTATGACCCCAAAGCTAGATTTAATAGGTTGAGGAAGAGTGCTCAAAGGATATTCTCACACCTCCAACACCACTTGGAATATAGATATGTTAAATTGGCAACTAAGGCCAAACTCCATGTGGGTCAACTTGTTTATGGTAGTTGATATTTTTATTGGATCCCTCTCATCGAGAGGTGTAGGATTGATCTAAAGATCATCTGATTCCAATAAGAATTTATGGAGATATGAATTTATTTTGATTATGGATTTATTATCTAGACGACCAGCAATTTATGTAGGCTCAAGAAGCCCAAACGTCATGTCTACTCAACCTATACGTTTTGGTATAAATAGAAGAAGACTTTAAGTCATTCGATACACTCACTCTCTCGTGATCTATCTTCATCGTGTTTTGGGTTTGAGGGAGAAGAGATCTAAAATAAGTGCCCTAATATCTACGCTGCCCTAATGAAGATGAAATGTTAGACATCTAGACGTAGTCACAGAGGATCCTCATACGCTGTATAAAGGTGACCATAATAATCCCTAGCCGCAGTGATAAGAGGCACAACTGCAGTTGAAATGGAGCCATCCTAACATGGCAAGGAGACTTTCTATACGCAAACAAATTGTGCATATGGTTATACGCAGTCCTGTACATGCAAAGGATAAAACATCAAAGGGTAGCCGCAGTAACGTGAAGGGTTTTTGCAGTAACATAAAAGGTAGCCGCAGTAATATGGTGAAGTCGCAGTGGAAACTCAATGCTATAATGAAGGACCTTACCACACAGTCCATACAAGGCACTATATAGCACAGTCATGGAAACTCAGCGTTGTTAATATAACGCAATCATGGTAGCAACACTCTAATGATTTATATATGCTAGCAAATGAATATATGTTGGGCATAGAGATTATATACGCTGGAAAATGAATACGTTGGACATAGAGATTAATATGCAGGAATGGAGATTCAATCATGGGACAGTCATACACAGTCTATGGTGACAACCAACCCTAGTTGCAGGTCATAATAATACTTATACGCAGATCAGACACGCTGTACTTAATGATACTTATGCACAGGTCATGGCATATCATCATATACGCTGGAAATTAACGCAGCAAAATATATTACAACATGGGTTAGTCTAACTACAGATTATAAAGGTTAGACATACGCATGACAGGAGGATGCAGTCTCGGCATATCTGGTAATGAAGAGACACAATCTCGACATAATGGTTATCCTAGTGAAAATATCTGAACCTGACTTCTAATAGCCTCATTATATATTAGCAAGGTCAAGATCTCAATGAAGCAATGATGGATGATGATGAATGAGATCATGTGCATAAGTAGCACAATGATGCATGGAGCATGGACAGCATGTAGTCATGAGCATGGGCAACTTGATGATGGATGAGACCATGGAAGATGTAGCACGATGAGCAGAGTGATGAGAGCAGCTCAATCATCTAGATCCTACATTGTGATGGGGCAGGATGGTGCTACATGGTAAGGTGCTACAGATGGACGAGACGCAACACTACAATAGGTGAAGTCGTCACCTTGGAGAATCAGTTGAAGCAGAATGTCTTCAACTGATCTCATTGTTATACGAAATAATCTATGCTAAATCTAGATAAGTCAAATTGTTGACTTTTGTTGTAAATGTACTATCTCTCTCTCTTTCTATGCTGAACTTTGAAGAACATAAAAGAAGAATTTATAAAGGGTTTCCCCACACATTTTGGGGTTTGTCCTTTTCTCGTGCCACATCTTGTATCCTCTTTTCTTGGCTTGTCTTTTGCAATTTATATTTATGTTCTATCTACAGTTTACTTGAATGCTGACGTGATTGCTAATCTAGAAAAGATAATGAGCTAACTAGAAAATTGAAATAAATTGCTCTAGCATAGAACATACCTAAAATTAACATGGAATCAGAGTTGAGGTGAAGACAATGCCCAAGAAAGAGTGAAAGAGAAATCAAAAAAGATAGTTGGGACAAGACAAAAGGATCAATGGGTTCTTCACAATTCACTTAGGGTGAAGTCGAAGCAGAGCATATTATCAAAATGGCGCAACAGAACTTTTGATGGCATACCTAAAGATCACTTCATTGGGAAGTTCAGATCTAAGAGTGGAAGGAAAGATAGATGTCTTGGTTATGAGTTTGGCCCTTATGTGAAGTAGTGTCTGAATGACAGAGATGCAAGTCATCAAAGACACGGCCGATTCTTCAAGAAAGCAAGGAACCCCAGGTAAGAAGAATCAAATATTGTTTCTGATAAAGAAGTGTTATCTTGTATTTTCCCTCTCCTTTAGATTCTTTGGGAATCTGGCATATTGATTGCAGTGCTTCAAGGCACTTCATCGGATAGAAGGGTGCACTCTCTAATTTGGTAGACATGGAAATAATCGTGGGATTACACTTGGAGTCGATGCCACCTATCCCGAAAAGGGAATGGAAGTCAAAGGTTTTATGGTGGCATTCATCAATGGAAACGTACGTGCTTGAAAATAGAATTTTCTATTATGCTTTTGAGTTCAGGGTTGTATTAAGTTACAGGAAGTCCACGAGTAGGACCATGTCCATTGACACATAGCATCGGAGGTCTGTGAGTCAGATGGTGACAGGGAACCTTGAATTCAAAAAGAGCATGAAACTACATGTTTGAGATGTACAGAAGGAAAATGTTACAAGGGGACCATTCCCCTCAAGTAGCAGGTCCACAGGTTTGAAACAATCGGTGGAGTTTTGAGATTCATGAACAGGAATCTCATGTAGATAGGTGGAAGAAAGCCTTCTATGGCTTGAAGCAAATCACCCAGGGCATAGTATGAGAGGATCAACAACTGTCTGATGAAGCTTAGATTCACTAGGAGTGAAATTGATCCAAACCATTACTCGAAGGTTGTGGATGATAGACCTCTCATACCGACACCTATGTCTGACATGTGCAGACCCTCTCATTGGTAGGAGACAGAGGGAGTTGGATTCCATATGTGGAATGATAAAATGAAAGCCTGTGACTAGCTCAAGGATATTAACATTCAAAAGCTATATAGTGATGTTGGACCAGATTTGGGAAATGCCTCTAAGTTTCATAAACTCAATCATGTTGATGTTCTTGGTGAACTTATGTCTGGACATATGTTTTGCAGTTAGCATGGTGAGCTCATATTTGGTTGAGCTTCACTGGATTGGTGCCAAGAATCGTCTGAGATATCTTTGGGGCACAGTCTCTCAAGGATTGAGATACGTTGCCGGAAATATGAAAATTGCATGATTATTCCAATGATGACTGCGAAAGCATTATGGAGAATCATGAGAACACTTATTAGTGCTGGTTCTCTTTGGATTCTGCTTCGATATCATGGATGAGCAGGAAGCAGGAATTGGTTGTTATAAGTATTATCCAGACTGGATACATAACTACGAGTATGACCTCATATGAAGTTGCCTGGCTGTGGAAACTCTTCAGTGAGTACACATGATGAATAACGTTGTGATTCTTTGTGACAACCAAAGGTTGGATTCAATTATTGAGGAATCTCATATTCAATGATTGCTCTAGTAGATAGACATCAAATACTGCCTTATCTAGGACATGGTAAGTCGATGAGCAAGGAGGCTCCATCGCACTGAGATGATGTACAGGTCAGAGCCTTGGGGAAATATCAAATTTGTGATTTTCCCAAACGACTTGGAGTCATTGAGAGACCTTTGTAAAAGGGTCCTGCATGTTGCATACATTGAGATCTAGGAGCTTTGGGGGGCTTTCGGTTCTTACTGGAGCAACATACGACCACAGGGTGACTCACCCTCCCCTGGTGGTGTGCGCTATAACAAGATGATTCGCTCTCTTGTGGGACAAGATGATTCGATCTCTTTTGGAACAGGATGATTTGCTCTCCTATGTAGCAGGATTGATGTGTTCTCCTGTGAGGCCTGGATTGATGTGCTCTCCATGGTGATTGTAGCAGGATTGATGTGTTCTCCTGTGAGGCCTGGATGATGTGTTCTTCATGTCAGCCTGGATTGATGTGTTCTCCATGGCGATTGTAGTAGGATTGATGTGTTCTCCTGTGAGGAAAAGATTGATTAGTTCTCTTATCAAGGCATCCTACCCATGCAGTCTGGGACTCATGGGAAGTACCTCTCATCTGATCAACGAGTAGCGAAATGAAGTTAGGGACCACAGTAGTACCGATGGATGCATCGTTGTATCTACCATACTCCCTATGCTAGGATGACCTCCATTGATATGGGATCAATGATACTGGTCTAGGACCAGTGGCAGGAGTTGTACCATACTATGACACTAACTTTGGGTCGGTTGAGACTGGTCTGGGACCAGTGGTACATACTCTAAGATTGAGTTCATTTCAGTGCAATACTGGTTTGGGACCAATGAGAGTGGTACATACTATGACACTGACTTCAGGTTGGTTGAGATTAGTCTAGGACCAGTGGTGCACTCTCTGAGACTGTGATACTAGTCTGGGACTAGTGGTAGGAGTGGTACTTACTATGAAGTTGACTTCGGGTCAGATGAGACTGGTCTGGGACCAGTGGTATGCACTCTAAGACTAACTTCATGTCAGTAGAGAATGGTATGAGACATTATCGATCAATTCTTCTTCTTCGTAGTTCAGTAGAGCTAAGTTTAGCAGAGCAGAGCCAGCAGAGTAGAGCATAGCAGAGCCAGCAGAGCTGAGAAGAGCAGAGCCAGTAGAGTTGAGCAGAGCAGAGCCAGAAAAGTTGAGCAGTGCAGAGCAGAGCTAGCAGAGCTGAGCAAAGCAAAGTAGAGCAAGCAGAGCTGAGTAGAGTTGGGTAGAGCAGTGTAGGACACTGATGGCAGAGATAGTATAGTTGGACTTATGGATCAACGAATGGAGTTCTCCCTATTTTAGAGGGAGTGTTAAATTGGAAACTAGGGCCAAACTCCATGTGGGTCAGCTTATTTATGGTAGATAATATTTTTATTGGATCCCTCTCATCGAGAGGTGTAGGATTGATCTAAAGATCATCTAATTCCGATAAGTATTTATGGAGATATGAATTTATTTTGATTATGGATTTATTATCTAGCCAACCAGCAACTTATGTAGGCTCAAGAAGCCCAAACGTCATGTCTACTCAACCTATACTTTTTGGTATAAATAAAAGAAGACTTTAAGTCATTCGATATACTCACTCTCTCGTTATCTCTCTTCATCCTGTTTTGGGTTTGATGGAGAAGAGATCTAAAAGGAGTGCCCTAATATCTATGCTGCCCTAATGAAGATGAAATGCTGGACATTTAGATGCAGTCATAGAGGATCCTTATACGATGTATAAAATGTGACCATAATAAGCCCTAGCCACAATGATAAAAGGAGGCACAACTACAATTGAAATGGAGCCATCAGCCATCCTAACACATCACTATATGCAAACAAATTGTGCAATTGGTTATACGCAGTCCTGTTCACGCAAAGGATAAAACATCAAAGAGTAGTCGCAGTAACGTGAAGGGTTGTCGTAGTAACATGAAAGATAGCCGCATTAATATGGTGAAGTCGCAGTGGAAACTCAATGTTGTAATGAAGGACCTTACCATGCAGTCCATACAACACTATATAGCACAGTCATGGAAACTCAACGCTATTAATATAACGCAGTCATGGAAACAACACTCTAATGACTTATATACACTGGAAAAATAATATACGTTGGGCATAGAGATTATATACGCTGGAAAATGAATACACTGGGCATAGAGATTAATATGCAGGCATGGAGAATCAATCATGGGATAGTCATATGTAGTCTATGGTGACACTCAACCCTAGCCGCAGGTCGTAATAATACTTATACACAGATCAAACACGTTGTACTTATTGATACTTATGCACAGATCATGGCATATCATCATATACGTTGGAAATTAACTCAACAAAATATATTACAACGTGGGTTAGTCTGACTATAGATTATAAAGGTTAGACATACGCATGACAAGAGGACATAGTCTCAACATATCTAGGAATGAAGAGACACAGTTTCATCATAATGGTTATCCTAGTGAAAATATCCGAACCTGACTTCTAGCAGCCTCATTTTATATTAGCAAGGTCAAGATCTCAATGAAGCAGTGATGGATGATGATGAATGAGATCATCTGCATAGGCAGCACAATGATGCATGGCGCATGGACAACATGTAATCATGAGCATGGGCAACTTGATGATGGATGAGACCATGGAAAGATGCAGCACGATAAGCAGTGAGATGAGAGCAACTCAATCATCTAGATCCTACACTATGATGGGGCAGCATGGTGCTGCACAGTAAGGTGCGGTAAATGGACAAGACGCAGTACTACAATAGGTGAAGCCATCACCTTGGAGAATCATTTGAAGCAGAATGTCTTCAACTGATCTCATCGTTATACGAAATAATCTATGCTAGATCTAGATAAGTCAAAGTGTTGACTTCTGTTGTAAATGTACTATCTCTCTCTCTCTCTTTCTCTGCTGAACTTTGAAGAACATAAAAGAAGAATTGATAAAGGGTTTCCCCACACATTGTGGGGTTTGTCCCCAGCTCGCACCACATCTTGTGTCCTCTTGTCTTGGCTTGTCTTCTGCAATTTATATTTATGTTCTATCTACAGTTTACTTTGATGCTGATGTGATTGCTAATCTGGAAAAGATAATGAGCTAACTGTGAAAATTGAAATAAATTGCTCTAGCATAGAACATACCTAAAATTAACAAGATCTCCTCCTATCTCCACCTAGCAACCAAAATTTTGAACACCCCAATGCCTCCACCATTAGTTAGACAACTAGAGGCCACTAGAGACTACAAATCGACAGTCCGAGGTGAAATATCATTGTTCTTGTTTTCACACTAACTTGCCCCCCCCCCGGTCACTCCTACTTTTTGTCTCTGTGTTTGTCTCTCTCTTTGTTCTTCCTCCTTCAAAAGGTTCTCTATCTTTTCTCATGATAATTTTGGCTCATGCTAAGTTCCTCTGCACATTCACACTCTCTTTCTTCCAACCATCATTACATGCAACCATTGTAGGTTGCAGGTGTGTTGTCTTTCCAACGCAACCCCTCCACTCCCCTTTTAATTAATTTTCTTTTTCTTTTCTTGACACTACTCATTTCAGCTCCTCCCTCATCATGACTTGCCTTGACTGATTCTTCCTACCAGCACAGTCCACTCTTTAACTTTGTCCTCTTTCTCCTCTAACTTCTCAAGAAATCCCCTCCCCATGTTTTGAAATTTGTGTCCCATATCAACCTTTTTTTACTTTTATTTGCAACAATATTACAATTTTTTATAAGAGGGAAGTTTACCCAAAGGGTTTTCACAAAGATATAGACATTCACTCTCTCTAATTTCAAATCGAATTTGAAGAAAATGTCCACAAAAGAAAGATTGTTACACAACATTACCGTGGATATTATTTTGACATTTCACAACATTGTAAATTTATATGTCCTATTTAAACATGGGAGAAACTATCTTCTTATCAATTTAATTTGTCTATTCTATGTCCTCTCTCTTTGAGTCCATTTTCTTGTAGCATGAGAACATTTCCTCAATTCCCTTTGTAGACTATGACCTCCAAGCATACACTATGGGACTCAACGGGTAAGAAGTTCTACTATGGCATTCTTTTTTTATTGCAAATTAGCTTCCCCCCTATGGGGTGCAAGGCATGATACCCCAAATGTCAATGAAATTTTGGTTATACCTTGAATACAATTTTATTGCTTCTTAATATTGGCATCTCATTGAGTCATCAAGTTTTTGGTTCTCTAAAAATTCATGTACATTCAAGTGTTCCTTCCAATTTTTGGTGTCTTATCATTGTCATTCATATAGGAAATGTCAAATTTAACACATCCCATCCAATGGCTATTGTTTGTCTTGCCACATATTAAATGAAAAATTACTAAGTGGGACATGTGTCCTCTAAGTTTTTTTATTCCCCTTTGTAGAAATTTAATGCGTAGATTCAAAATTTCTCATGAAATTTACTAGATCACAAGACTTGAAGCTACCCTATTCATATGTGGAAAGAAAATCATGATTGAGAATAAAAATCATTAACATGCATCTAGATTCAATACACATACAAAAAGATTTATATAGGGGAAAGAAACTCCTAAAACCCACTTATTATCTATATTGCATTAATCAAAGAATAAAGAAGAAATGCAATGCTTGCTCAAGCCTGAGAAACCTCTACACTAATATATTCTATCTCGCTGCCTCACAGACTGACTCAAGCCAATATATCATCCTTCCAAGCTCCTATTTCCTTGCGTTGTTTAATGAGTAATTAGCCCCCTATTAATTAGGAAAATGACTCATTAAGAATTACGCAATTCCTTTAGGCCCTTCTTTGACTACAAGCACCACCTGTAGAATTTTCCATGGGTAACTCGAATTCTACAACTGGGTAAATCAAAAGATTTTCATTCATAAGTTAATTTAGGTTGATTTATCTATTTAACTATATGATCACTCAGTGTGAAAAAAGTTACACACCCTTGACTGAACCTCCACTAGTTCTACTAACAGTGAGAACTAGTTACATTGACAACAACTCAAATTAACTGAAATAGATTGCTACAAATTAGCAATCAATCATATAGAAATGAACAAGTGTATCCAAATATAATTTAATTATTTAATTGAGTGACATGAGCCATATCACCTCAGTTAACTACCTCCAAGTATTTTCTTGAAATTGAAATTCGAATTTCTCCTAATTTAATCAAGGAAAAATTAAATTAGCAATTGATTACTGCATTTTCAACTCTCCCTCTCACCAAGAAATGTATTCAAATCTACCCTAATCCAACACTTTTGGAATTTAATACATGTAACACTTCTCTCTGTTTTTTTTGCTACTGCAACATATGCAACTGAGAAGCATCCAAAAAAAAATAAAAAATAACATTTAATCAATTTGCAATTATTCATTGGGAAAATTATGCTGCTGATAACTCTGCTACTGAGCCTATTGCTCTGATGTCAATAATGCTATGCAATCCTCAATATATGACTGACATTGATCCTTCTGCTACTAAATACTGTGGGCCTTTGTATTAAGGTAATGACCTATGAGATAAACACACCTCAACACACCCTGCCCAAATTTCTGCAGCTTTTGGACTATGGCTTCACATCACCCCACCTCACACCTAGAGGTATGGTTGCATGTGCTTCCTTTTCCCACTTGGCTTAAAATTTCCCCCTACTTGAGGTCTCTACTTGATTGGATGACTCCACTCTTTCTCCTCTCTGCTTCTCCATTTTTGGCTGCTCCACAACTTCTTGAGGTTGCTTCTGAGGCTCCATTTTGAGAGGTAAATTATTCTCCCTCTCAACTACCAAGTCTCTACCCTTTGCATTGATCCTCAAGGATTTTCATGCATCTTATAACTCAAGTGCATACAGGTTCTTGACTCTAGCACCGATCTGCTTCACCTACCAAGTGACTATGTCTCTTAGAAATACTTTACCTTTACTGAAGATCACATCATAACCACAGTCTTCCAACACCTCCATGGAGACGCAATTCTTCTTTAGACTCAGAACAAACAACACATATTTCAGCTTGAGAGGGGAGCCCAACTCCCTCTAAAAATTAATTGTACCAACACCAGTTACGATGTACCTTCCATCATCTCCAAACTAAATTTTCCTCTGGATATCTTTCTCCTCCAAGTCACTGAAGAATTCTCTATCCCCCTTCATGTGGAATGAGGCATGTGGAATGAGGCATCACTATCTAGACACCACACACTCCCCATCATGTTGTTGACCATGCATGCAAAGACAATGAAATAAATCTCAAACTGTGAAGCTAAAGCTTCACCTGTTGTAGCTACTGGTGGCTCCTTCTTGTTTGCTTTCTTGTGTGGACACTTCATGGCATAGTGCATGAATTCATGGTAGTGAAAACACTTGATTTTGGACAAGTCATTATTCTTACCCTCTTGGCTAGAATTAGCCTCACCTCAAGACTTATTCCCCTTGGCCTTCATTCCTTTTCTAACTAATGCAAAGTCCTCTTCCACTTCTTTGGATAGTTACCATCTCTAGTATTTCACCTTATCTCTTCCTATACCAAATCAAACCATAGGAATTCCCAATTTGACAGCTTCTCCCCCCCATTTACCAAATCCTGGTATTTGTGCCAACTCTTGGGAAGGCCTATAAGTGTTAGGATTACCAAATCATCCTTTGCTATGGTAACACCAACTTTACCAAGTTCATCACAACAATGTGTGAACCTGCTCAAGTACTACAGAATGGTGTCGTTATTTTCCATCTTGATCTTCTAAATCTTGTCCTTGAGTGCCATCTTCCTGTGGTCACTACTATTCTGGAAAAAATTTGTCAAGGCCTTCCACATTTCATATGTGGTCTCTTTCCCGTGGATATTTGAGACAATATGGTCTCAAACTCGCTCCAATATGATCCTCCTCACCTTTACTACATACTTCTTCCATTCTTCTAGATCTTTAGCATCAGATGTTGGAGGCTTCGGGATATCATTTTCTACGAACTCCTTCAACCCATTATCTTCTAACATTTCCTCCATCCTTTCCTTCCAAGAAACATAATTCGAGCTACCCTCAAGGGCATATTCGAGCCTCAATCCATAGAAAGCCATCCTGCTAGCTTTGAAGAATTGATCCTGCAAATTCAATCCACGTGCAAAGACAAATTTGAATTCTCTTCTCTACTATGATTCCTTCTCTGATACCATGTAGAAATTCTAGTGTGTAGATTCAAAATTGCTCATGAAATTTACTAGATCACAAGAATTGAAGCTACTCTACTCATCTGCGGAAAGAAAATCATGACTGAGAACACAAATCATTAACATGAATCAAGATTGAACACACATACACAAATATTTATCTAGGGAAAACAACTTCTCAAAACCCCTTACTATATGTATTGAATTAAACAAAGAATATAGAATAAATACAATGCTTTCTCAGGCCTGAGTAACCTCTGCATTAGTATATTCTATCTCACTGTCTCACATACTGACTTAAGCCAATACATAGCCAATTTCTTAACTTTCCAAGCTCCTATTTCCTTGCATTGTTTGATGAGGACTTATCCCCCTATTAATTAGGGAAATTTCTCATTGAGAATTGTGCAATTACTTTAAGCCCTTATTTGACTGCAAGTACCACCTGTAAAACTTGGAAAATTCTAAAACTGATAGTACACTTCCCTTGAAATCCAATCTCAACTGGGTAACTTGAATTCTCTGCATGCACGAGTTAATTTAGGTTGATTGAATACTTTAACTGGATGATCACTGAGTGTGAAAAAAATTACACCTTGTTGATTGACCCTCTACTAGTTCTACTAACTATGTGAACTAGTTACACTGACAATAATTCAAATTAACTGAAATAGATTGCTACAAATTAGCAATCAATCATGTAGAACTGAACTCAAGTGTCTCCAACTTGCATTTACTAAGTTAACTGAGTGACAAGAGCCATGTCACCTCATTTAATTGCCTCCAAGTATTTTAATGAAATAGAAATAGAAATTTCTCCTAATTTAATAAAGGAAAAACTAAATTAGGAATTTCTTGTTGCATTTTCAACACCCTTATCTATTATATACCTACTAGGATTATCCTTATTTAGTGCATTTATTTTTCCATTATTTCACTATTATCACATTTCATATCCCTTGGTTGAGTATCCTATCTGTTTGCAGTTAGAATACATGTGTGATCTACATTGTCTAATATATCAACTTTCACTATCTATAATTCACTCATTTCTATCTTCAAAATTCAAATTTTTTAGGCTGCTCCAACATTTTGTTGTAGATTTCAATACAACTTCTTATCTTGTGTGAAATGTATTAACTTTAGGTTAGATACAATTCTAAGCACTTGCATCCTCAGAAAGATCAACAAATAAATTTTTTTCTTAAGAAATACCACATGATATCCTTATTAATGTGCACAGGAAGAACATAATAATATTTCCTCAAGATATATAAACTATAACCATATAATGAGACTAGCTTCCATCCACTGTTATAGGGAAGGAAAGAACAATGATCCAAAGGTAAAGGTGAAAGCAGTGGTAATAGAACCAAAGTTACCTCAGAAGGTTGTGAGTAACACCTGGCTCTAAGTCAGGCATAAATGTGCTTATTGGAGGCACTTAAGAACAATATAATTTCTTTAGTTTCTAAATGAAATCCTCCTTACCCTTAATCTTGGTCATAATGCTAAACATTGACATGTTGAGACTTAAGTGTTCATGAACTAGAAACTTTTGTCATTTTTTGTGTAAAAGAGAGCAAGGGAATCTTGTGTTTTTTAACAATGGTGAACCTCCTCTTCTACTACTACATAAATATGTTATATTCCATCTCCATTCTTCTTGAAATACTACTAAGTAACCACACACCAAGAGAGAACTCAACATAATTAGTGAATTGGGTTTTTGTTGTCACCGCTACAACACCCTCCAAAAATTTCACTACATTCGAATTTTGGAGCTTACTATCACCATCATATCTAGGGTCGCCTTGATTGTCAAGTGTCCTATTATGTTATTCTATGTGTTTCAATTGTTCCTAAATGATCTCAAGTCTCATCACATTGATTATAACATCTTAAGTGCATTTCATCGTTCTAACATCTTTGTTGTTGTGAAATGACACTTTTTGGTCATAGCCACACAAACTTCACATATTGTACTAGGGAATGCATGTAAAGTGGTTTTTTGATATATACTTATCATTTTTGTAGATTTTCTAAGTTTTCTTGATGAGCTGGCGTGTGTTGCACATGGTTTTATGTCTAAAACGCATCACGATCGCCCCTTTTCCTATCTTCTAAACTGAGACAAATTTTGGCTTCAAAGAAAATGCACTAAGGCCAAGATTGCATGAGCACACTCTAAAGCCTTTATCAAGAACCCTTCATTGTTTGGAAGTGTGCCTTACGCCCTTCAAGAGTGCAAAGCGCACTCCCTAAGACCTTTCCCCTTCCATGTTTTGAACAATTCCCTTCTAGAGACCAAGTCTTCGATTGAATGCACTCCTTCGACTCGAAGAAGTGTGCCCTCCTTGAGCACATGAACACACCATGAATGTCTTAAGCTCAACCCTTGAGCCTTCCATACTGCGTTAATCACCCTAGTAACCCTTTCAGCATACAAGCATATTCCGAAGGCGTGAAACTTCACCCTTTAACCTTCAAACTTGTGCCATGCACCCTCCTAGGCCTCTTGAGCACATGAACACACCTCGAAGTCCTGAAGCCTTCCTCCTTCAACCTTTAGGAGTGTGCCTTGTACCCACCCTCTCTCCCTTGAGTGCATAACACTCTTGGGAAGCCCAAAGTCTCCCCCTTCATTCGTCAGTCTTGTACCATGAGCCCCACCTTGATTTTCATCTTTCTCTTGAGTGCATGAGTGCATACCAAAGCCCTAAAGCCTCCCCCTTCATCCCTTCAACCTTTTGAAGTGCACCCAAAATATCTCCTTGTCCCTTTTAAGTGCACTGAAAAGGCATGAACATAAAATCTACATTAAACATGTTAGAATAGGATATTTTCAGGCTGATGGTTGCTTGTCATGAGTAACTGCAAACACATGTATCTCAAGAACAACATGGAAAACACGCATGAGGAAGATTGGGCAAAGAAGACAAACACATGAAGTATTGAAGAACATAGAACACATTGAAAGATTGATGATTAAAGCACTCTAAAGACTCCAAGATTAAAGACCCTTTGGAGGGTGAAGACATCAATTACCAAAAGTTGCATCAAGAATGCAGACACAAGTGATAGCCATTTCACCACTGAAGAAAATCCATGTCATCTATCACTATTAGTCCCAATCATTAGAGATAGTGACATGTCACATTTTATCGCATGATGATATGGAATTTATGATGTAATGTTGTAATCATTGTAAATACAAATAAGTGGAATTCTAAGAGTCATATATGGTCAAAAGAGTCATGGAAGTCCAAAAGACATGTAATACCAAAAGTCAAATGTAATTACAAAAGTCATTTGGAAGTCCAAAGGTTGTAGAAGTCCAAAGGTCATAAGGAGTTGGAAAGTCAAGAGTCATAGGGATGTGAAAAGTCATGCTTCAAGTTATAAAAGGATCCTCATTCCTCATGTAAAGGAATTTTAACCTTGTCTTCTCCCATAAGGCATTAGAGAGTCAAAGTTAGTACTTCTGTGGAGTAAGTAGTGGCTCTAATGCTCCATTATTGGAGCAAGTGATGTTCATTGTATTTATGTATCTTTGAACTCTTGCTTAATATCGAAGCCTTCTAGGCCAACACATTTCCACACATGGATTGTGAATGTTTTTACAAATATTATTTGGATGCTTATGATTCATTTTTTGCTTTCACATGTCCTGGAGTAATTAAACTATTTCGGTGACTTCGATGCTTAACTTATTGGAAGTGTGTTGTAATGTTTATAATGATTGTCACATCTATGTGAACTATTTCGCTTGATGTGAGACGAGCCTTTCTCATCCATATGTGTCTCCATTAGGGTAGTACTATTACTTCTCTCTTAGAGGCTCACTTTTTCCCCCCCACAGTAAGAGAAACTTGATACATATGCAATCGAGCATTCACAAGGCACAACCACTTGCTCATTCAAAAGGAAATTTGTGCTTCTCTCTCATGCTGAGAGTTAAAGCCAAGGCATATATTTAAGTAAACTACAATTAGGCCATATTTTGGATGTGACTCCTACACCAAAGAGTGCAAGGTATAATTGGGACCTTAGATTGGGGAGATACCCTATATGTTGGCAGTATCCAACGTTGTCAACATTCTGGTGCTAGGAGGAGGGTGGCCAATTTTTTATGGCTGATAACTCCACACACCCTAACCATTCATCTTTTGGAAAAGGTAGCAATATTCTGAGCACCATTCCAACTCCTATTCCTGAATTAGGAGGGTCTTCTCAGCCTAGCCCAGAGTTGACATATGAAGTTACATACAAACACATCTGGGCACTTCGACTTATAACCTGTCCATTCAAAAAGGCTATCAGTTTAATTTTGAGTGCCCAAAATCTCCCACATTTTTTGAAGAAGAAGGAAACAACTCATACCAAGATATTAGTTTCTACAGTGGAAGATTTGTTTTTCCACTCTTGAAGAGTTAGTATAATCCTCAGAACACATAGTGCAGCAAGATCAACTTCGACCCATTAACGAAGGGTACGAGGACAACATTTTTATTTCTGATGACATTTTTGACAATTTAGATAGTGAAGGAGAAGACTCCTCAAATTCTAAAAGGGAAGAAGAACACAGAGATGAAGACATGGTTGACCAGGACCTGGATTGGATGGCCCAAGGGCCTCTCATTCTTTCATATAATCTCCATAAGATGCTTAGACATCCGGAAAGTATATTTTCAAATTTCAATCCAAACAAGAAGACAAAGGAAGAATATCACATTGACAACTTCAAAATGCATCTACGAATGTTGGAGGTAAGGTACGATGATGTTGCTTCCATATTTTTTCCTTATACATTAGAAGGTAGAGCAACAACGTGGTACCATAGTCTACCTGCCAATTGATTACATAGTTGGAGGGAGTTTAAGAAGTTATTTCTCAAGAAATTTGTTGATGACAAGACTCCCTCCATGTTACTGAAAGAGCTTAGAAAAAACAAAATGGGGGAAAAGGAGAAAGTAAAATTCTTTAATAAGAAGTTCAGTCGTATATTGAACAACTTTCCCCTAGGCAAACAACCATAATTCAATTACTATTGATTATACACAACTTCCTTTCCCACTAACATTTCCTAATTCGTTTAAAGAGTTGCAAAGGAAACATTGGCACAAAACTTTGTAAAAGATATCACCATCGATAAGGACTTGTGTTCTATTGGCGTTATCACTAAATGATGACGAATCAAAAGACTCCATGGAAACTAGTAGGAATTCAGCATTCTTCAAGCAAGGCTAAAGATAAGGACTCATTATATATTGAAATCTTGATGAGGATGGTGAAAACACCTACCAACGAAATTTCAGAACTAAAGAAAAGGTCAAGCAAGACTTCTACTAGCAACAAGCCTCCCAAGTAAAGTTTGAATGTTGTGTTGAATGTAGAAAGTATGGGCATGGATAATTCAAAAAAGACTATGCCCATAATGGAACCACAAAATGAACACTTTGGTTGCACACATTGTGGATTCCTTACTAGCACATGAGAAGATGGAACAAATGGAAGAAACAAAGGAACCTGCAGTGGCTGAAGAAACAAAGGGTATTGGACATGTAGTTAATGCATTTGATTTTATCTATAACACTAAATATAAGAACGCTTCAGAACTTCCAAAATATGAAGCCCCTCCTCCAAATAAAAATGGTCAATATAGTTTGAGAAGTAAAGGGCTCATTTCTAATGAGGAGGTGACGAGACAAATATTGAAGGAAAAATTGTTAAGGATCTCACCACTAGTCAATCCTACTCAGAATGCACAGAGTAATTCTATAAATGTAACTAATTCCAAGAACACTTCCTCGAGAAATAAGAGTAAGTCCATCACTCTAGAAGTGTCAAATAAAGCCACTTCTCCAGACACTTCAATATTTCTTGCCATAGGTGACACAATTAATTATAACATTGTTGAAGATTTGAATAAAACTCGAGCTAATATTTCCTTCTATGAGCTTTCAAATATCGTAGGCCAAAGTGAAGTAATTTTCCAAGCCTTTTCACAAATTTTTCCAGGTGACAAATATTCTTCATCTCAAAATGTGTCTGGTAAGTCATCTAGTCCCCTTGAATCTCTAGTTAATGTTGTAACATTAGAAGTTAACACTCTCTACCCTGTGTTTTTATTAACTTTCATAAATTTCAATTACAATGTCCATAATTTCTTAGTAGGTTCTGGTGCATCTGTGAATGTAATGCCATTATCTTTTGCAAAGAAAATAAATGCTAAATGGGACAAAACTAATGCACACATTATTTAGTTGGAAAGATCTTTCATCCAAACTATTGGTGAGCTCAAGAATGTGCTTATTATATTATCACTAGATGATCGAGTTCATCAATGTATAAATATTGTAATTGTGGACATCCTAGAAGCTTATGGTTTACTCTTGAGTAGATATTGGTCCAGTAAGTTGCAATGATATTTTGCTACAGACTGGTCACATTTATGGCTTCCATACAAGGGCAGGAATAACCAAATTCAGGTGGAAAGTGAGCCATACATGAAACACACCATGACACCACTTAAGGGCCACAATGAGCCTATTGATTTTGCAAATTTAATTTTTGGAAATTGTTTCCCTAAAACTAACCTCAGGTGTTATCAAGCATAACCATCACTCGTTCCACCAGATACACAGCTGGAGATCCTTCCTTGCTCTCCAGCTAGTGCAAATGAATCCTGTAATATGTATTTACATAGTAATACTAATAATACTATAGGTTGTATCATAGTATCTAATCATATATGGACTCTAACCTTTGATGGTTCAAAGACACATGATGGCTCTGGAGCTAGTTGCGTACTTACAGACCCACGAAATAAGAAGCATATTCTTTCATTCCATCTAGAGTTTGAGTTTACAAATAATAATATCGAATATGAAGCATTTGTACTTGGAATGAAGAAAGCCATTGATCTGAAGGTGGATATTCTCAACGTAATTGGTGCTTCAAAGGTGGTCACTCGTCAAGTACGAGATACTTTCCACTACGTATCACCACATCTTAAAAACTACCAACAGGAGGTATGGCATTTGATTAATCATTTTAAATATTTTAATATTATTTCTATTAATCGAATGCATTTACAAATGTAGCCACTATGATGTTTCTGTTGAAAAATGGTTTTTCTATTGAAATTATATATTAACCATCTGTGCCTGGAAATGTCAATAATTTACGTGTTTTCAATGATGACCAATAGATACTGCACTTTATGGCTAATGTTGATGTATTCAAAGATGATTCCATAGAAGAGGATGAACATGATCAGGCTTTGCAGGAAGCATCTTGTGCAAGGAAAGAAAACACTATGCCCAAGGGTGTAGTGTCCCTAAGGAAGTTATATTATCCGAAAAACTAATTTAGAGGACCAACCAACACAAAGACTCAGAGTTCAAAGTTATCATCTAAAAAAGTCAATAAGGGAACCTAAGAAGATATGAAGTATTTAAACCTTGGTACATGTTGTTCCCCAAAGGAGCGACATGATTTTATCCACTTATTCAAACAATATAGTGATTTATTTTCATGGACATACAACAATTTAAAGATATATGATACTCATATTATCCAGTATGTCATTCCTATAAAAGAAGGGGTAAAACCTTTTAAGTAGAAACTAAGGAAATTCCATCTAATGCTAGAACCCCCCATATAGAAGGAATTGAGAAAATTAGTAGATGCCCAGATCATTTTTAAAGTCAAACACTCAACTTGGGTTCCAAATTTGCTCCCAATTAGACAGAAGTCTAGTAGGCTATGTGTATATTTTCACAATCTCAAACAAGCGTCTGTTAAACAAAATTATCGAGTGCCATCCATGGAACAAATCCTCTAGACAGTATCTGGGTTTGAGATGTTCTCACTACTAGATGGATTCTCTGGTTGCAATAAAGTGCTAGTAGCAAAACCAGATCGACTAAAGACTACTTTCAGGACCAAATAAGGAACATTTGTTTTTAAGAGGATGCCATTTGGACTTATCAACATTGGTGCTACTTTTCAAAGAGCGATGTAAATTTCTTTCAATGGCCTTATCGATCAGAGAATTGTTGTTTATTTGGATGATGTTACTATGTTTTCCAAGAAAATATCAGATTACGTACTTCATTTGAACCAAATATTTGAGCGGTGTCAAAAGTATGGGATTTCTCTCAATCCCAAGAAAAACATCTTCAGTGTGTTAGAAGGGATTCTATTCGGGAAAATTTATTGGAAATATGTTTTCTTTTATGTGAATAAGTGGAAATAGGTGTTAGTAGGAGGCACAGGTGTCAAAGAAATGGCTTAAGGAGTAGGTTCCAAGTGCACAAGAAGGGAAAAGGATCAAAATCAGTGCAGTGGTTTTGGAGCCAGTTTTGGAGCATTAGACCATCTCGAACATAGGTGTAAGCCACCCAAATGGATAAAGCTCTAAAGGAGATTTCCAATTATATATGGAAGTCTTGAAAATTCCTCCTAGATCTAAAGATAGAGCCAGTCAAAGTTTGGCTACCCCAAGGCCTTCATAGCAGAGTTAAAGGTGGTTGAAGTATTTGGCACACAACTAAAGTTAGCACAAGTGCCAAACTTGGTGCCAAGACTGGTGGAGCCTCTTAGCGAGAGCTCTGGGCAGACGTGGCAGCAACAGGTTGGACCACATGTGAAGCCCACCCGTCGGGATTACCTCGGTGGATACACCCTGACGAAACTATTTTGGTGCCCAAGTCTAAGAAACTGGGCGAAGTCACTGGGACACAAAAACTAAGTTCTCTCTAATGATGAGCGAGCAGTTGAGCCCAAATTACATGATGGCCCAGCAGAGGCAGCCTGAAGGGTGCACCCTAGAGGTTTCAAATGTGGTGCAAGTGAAAAGTGTCTAGATACATTGAGTTGGTGGATCCTACTCGACAATGGTAGCTCAGAAAGGAATTCCCATAGGTTTGTTTGGAGAGAACACAACTAAGCATCGGGATGTAATAGAGTGGGTGGAGGCCACCCGTCTGTGATTTACGGAAGGAATAAAAAGGGGGTTGCACAGAGGAGAGCCAAACTAGAGGTTTTTGTGGAAAAATAAAGAAAAAGGATGGTAGGGACAAAGGAAAAATAACAAATGAAATGGTCACAAACAAGGCCTCAAAGGACCTTTTCTCTCTCCTCTAGGAAGACAGGTGGTAGATCATGATTGGCTGAGATAGTTTTAGACTGGGACATGAGCATGGAAATGTGGCACATATATTCAGCATTTTTGCACACCCAAGTGGCCCTTTTCTGGGTGACATGTGTCACCAATCATAGGTTGACACGTAGCATTAGTGACATTAGCATGATGTGATCTTGCTAAATGGAGCCCGATGGATTGTTAACAAGGGGCTAAAGGGATGCACCAAGGTCGAGGCATCAAGATGGTGCAACATATGACTCAAAATATAGATTTTTTCTATTGTCTCTTGTTACAACAAGATAACCCCATGGTACAACTCAGCCTACGGGACAAAGCCCACAAGATTGTTAAAAAGAATGAAGGAACGCATCGAGCAATGGTTGCCGAGAAATAGACAGTAGATGACAAAATAATCGAAAGCTAATCAAAGCACAAAAGGGTGGTCCCCATGGGAAACGTCGACTTGGCGACACGGCCTCGACGGGTTATTGTGGTGCACATAAGTGTATGCATCAGGAGGAAGGAAGCTATGGGCTAAGTGCTCACACATGGCCTTATGACCACATGAAGGAATCAAGGGCACAAAGATATAAAGAGCCACAGAGGCTCCGAAGCAGCTAAGCACCAACTCCTTTGGATTATTTTATGTAGAAACATGACCAAGGGAGTGGCAAAAGAATGTGGAGCTATCCCCAGATCTTGGAATCCTATAACATTTTTACAATTGCAATCAATAAAAAAGTCAAGAGCCAGGGAGCTACGAACTTTGGGCTGATGGGTGGTCGCTTTGTGTAGAAGCATGACAAACAACACAGCACTGTTAACAAAGGAAATAGGCTCCTGACAGGACTTGAAAGGGCTTATCACCCAGGGCCTAAGATGGTGGTCATGGAGACCCGTTCTTATGGAAAACAAGCAAGAAAAGGAGCCAATGAAAGGGGTTGAAGCCCAAATTCGGTGGAATAGATATTTAGCAGTAAATTGGTAGTTAAGACAAACTTAACTACAACTAAAAATAGAATAAGCACTGATAAAACTTGTAAAAGTCTAGATTAGCTAAAAAAATGCAAATAAACTCATTTCAAATGGTAGAAAATGTTGGTTAAGGTCTGAGATCTCGGTGAATAGGTGAACTCAGTGAAAAGAATGTGGGCCATCCTTGGATCCCAGAATCCTGTAACATTTTTATAATTGCAATCAATAAAAAAGTGAGGAGATTGGGAGCTTCAACCTTTGGGTTGATGGGTGGTTGCTTCTCGTAGAAGCATGACCAATGATGCAGAGCCGTTAACAAATGAAATAGGCTCCTGACAAGACTTGAAAGGGATTAGCACCCAAGGCCTAAGACGGTGGTCATGGAGACCCGGTCTTATGGTGAAGAAGCAGGAAATTGAGCCAATGAAAGGGGCTTAGGACCAAATTTGGTGGAACTAGTTGTTTGGTAGTAAAATTGGCAGTTAAGCCAAACTTAACAGCAACTAAAAATAGAATAAGAATTGTTAAAACCTGTAAAACTCCATATTAGCTAAAAACAACATATAAAATCAGTTCAACTGGAAGAAAAGGATGGCTAAGATCTGAGAACTTGGTGAATAGGTGCAAAGGACTATAAGGACGAGACAAAGGAAAAAAATATGGAAGCATGCAACAATAAAAATAAAATAAAAAGAAGCTAAAAATATCAAGCCAAATTATTTATAAGCAAGCTTTATCAAGCATAATGGTGACATAATTTTTGGGACCGAGCTTCTAGTGCAGCGAGGTGTTTGTATGGTGATTTCTATAGGTGTTTTTTTGAAGTGGTGATAGAGATTTAAGTGTCTTGAAAGCAGAGAAGGAAATCATTGATCCTAGTGTAAAAATAGATGAAAGATGGAACATTGAGTGTCTAAAGTGAGTTGTAGCTTGCTAATTAGGGGTCGGTGCTCCTTCCAGTGGGTGCTAGAGAATAGTTGGGGTTATAGTTGCATTCAGTTGTAGCTAATAAATTAAGAAGTTGTATTTCCCCACTAGTTGTATCCAAAACATTGTATTTGCAAGTTGTAGCTTGCCCTATGAATGAATTGAAGAGAATATTATGAAAGTTACTTATTCTTGTGATCTTTATTCTGGTTATTTAAGTTATTGTTGAAAGTGCTATTTATTGTCTTATTGTTCTCACAGAAAGGTTACTTCTAATCAGTCTAACAACTGGAAGAAAGATAAAAGACCATCACAAATCAAGAAGGAAGTTTTATCAATAAGGAACCTATGTTCAATGGAAAAAACCATGTGTTTTGGAAAGTGAGGATGAATACCTACATTTAATCACTTGGAGATGATGTGTGGGATGTTGTGGTAGAATAATATCAAAGACCTCCAACATTGGTTACCAAAGATCAGAAGTTGGAGTTCACATGCGATGATAAAGTAATGCATTCCCTTCTTGCTAGCCTACTTGAATTAGAACTTGTCAAGGTGATGGATTGCAAATCTACCAAAGCAATTTGCAACAAGATAGGAAACTACTATGAAGGAGACAACAAGGTAAAGAAATATAAACTCCAAGGTTTTAGGATCCAATTTGAATCATTGAGCATGCATGATGATGAAGATATTTCAAAGTATTTTCAAAGAGTTGATGAAGTTGTGAATACCATAAGAGGGCTTGATGAGAAGATAAATGAAGATGTGGTAGTTCAAAAAGTGTTGAGATGTCTTCCTAATAGGTTTAATCCCAAGGTGTCAACCATTGAAGAACAGAAAATCTAAGCACTCTCACTCTAGATCAACTCCTTGGAATTGTCACTGCCTATGAGATGAGGAGTTCTAAAGGAAAGTTTGCAGCTAAACAATCAACAATTTTAGAGCAGTGAAGAAGTTCAAGGATGAACATAATTACTCATGTTTTGAATCAAATGAAGAAGAATCCAACTTTGTGAGGAATCTCTAGCAAGGATCGGGCAAGTATAAAGGTAAGCTTCCCTTTAAGTGTTTTAACTATGGCCAAGTTGGTCATTACGCATCAAAGTTTCCTGAAAAGAAGAAAAAGGGTTGTGATCCTAAAGAAAAAATTAAGAAGGTAAAAAAGGATAGAAAGAAGGCCAAGAAGAGAGGTTTCTATGCTCAAGATCAGATCTCCTTTGAAAGTGATCCCAACCAATCCTCAAATGAGGACAGAGATGATGAGATCCCTAAGGAATTCATGTTGATGGCCATTGAAAATCTACCAATCGAGGCTATTAACTCTGGTAATGAAGAGGGAGAATTTATCCTTGAGGGAGAGATGGCAAATGCTATTGAAAAAATAGAGAGGCCAAGTGTGGTCAAGTAAAATTATGAGTACGAACACAAACAATTCCTCTAGCCTGATAATGGGTCTAGCCACAACTGATACATGCTATGCAATATTTCCTTAGGTTAGAACCAATTAAGAGGGCCTACCTCTTAGTACGCTTATCTTGTTTGATGATGACCTTGCTTGCTCGCTCCAGCTATCTCTCATTTCCTTCTTCGAACACCTAAAACAAGTAAACAACAGCAAACAACAACCATGATAATAGAAAAATTGTAATTCAACCTACTTAACAAGTCAAGAAACATTAAGCCATAAATATGTAAGATGACACATTATGTAGGAAATCAATCGGTAGTTGCATATATATTGAATCAAGAAGAGATTACAGCCATTGTCTTGACATTGATCTTCTCCTTCGACAAAACCAGGTTCCCACACACTTCCATTAGCATTCCATGATGGCATCAACAATGATAGTTTTAAGGCTCTTCCCTTTAGGCTTCACACTAAACCAAATTCACACTTCTCCCTCACACAACTAGAGAGCTATAACTATGAATAGCTTGTTGTTTACTCCAAACTTAATTAGCACTAACACACCAACATTAACACTAGCTTGTGCTTGGGAAAAATAGAGGTTTATATAGCATGAATGGATGGGAGATGCATCATCTTCTCATGGGAGAAGGTATTATCTCTTGAGGTAGTTCCATCCTTATAGGGGAAAGGAGCACAAACTGGCATCATCGACCCCATCCAACCAAACCATTTACCAAACTTTCGTTAAGAAGCTTCTAGAGTTGGAAGCTTCACCTCATTTAAAAGACTTTCCATAAGAGGATCGACGCAACTGAAACAAATTTCAATCACTTTGGTTGGAGCTGGGGAAGGTGTTAATCCTTGCATATCAGCACAAGGAGGACAAGGGTCATTAGCGTTAGTTTTGTGAATTGGGAAAAACTGAAGATTTTGGGGAAATGGTGCAAAAGGGATTTGTTTTTCTCATGAAGAGGGACACAATGGGAGTTTCTTCATGAAGGGAAAGCATGTAGGGTTCATTGTAGAGGTCCTCCGGGATCAAGGAACGGGGAGTACAGGGACAGTGACAAAATGTTGTGTAAAACCAAGAAAGAAAAACAAAACCCAAAAAGAATATTTGATAAAGGAAAAGGTTGAGGTTGTTGAGCCATTACTTCTGTAGTTAGAATAAGGTAAGAAAATCCAAGAAAACTTGAACTAGAAGTTGATTGAAAAGGCTCAAACATGTCAGAATTTGGAAGGTGAAATTGTGTTGTTAAGGAAGGATCTTGAAAAGGAAAAAACACAACTCAACTTCAATAAAAAAATTAGCTAAGGGACAAAAAATTTAAATGAAATTTTAGAGGCTCAATGCATCTCCAAAGACTGAACTGGTCTTGGTTTTGATGTTGAATCCAACGTAACAACTGAATTAAAAAGTAAAAATAAAATCACCTTTATTCCCCCAGCAAAAGAAGGGTCCACACAACAACTAGAAAACAATAAGCAATCTGAGAAAATTCAACAACAACAACAAAAGGAGAATGATGCCCATGATATTCAAACTACTCTAAAATTCTTCTCAACGTAGAAGGAAATCATCAAGGAACAGGCATATCTTCCCAGGGTATTGTTCTACATGCATAAATTATGGCCATAATTTTGCAAATTTTAGATTTAATCTATCATACAAACAACTCAAATCCAAGATAAGATTTCAACAGAGAAGAAGTAGACCCAGGTATAATAATTCATTTTCTCCCCTGAATTATCATGTGCAATGCTTTAAATGCCACAATTTTGGGCATATAGTAGTTAATTGTAGGGTTAAATAAAAGAAGATTGAGTCAATTACTAAGAAAATTGAAGAGAAGCCCAAAGTATGGAAAGAGAAAGAGAAATCAGAGCAATGTGACATTGCCTTGTATGCTCACAATGGTAGGAGCCAGTGGTATGTGGATAGTGGTTGTTCTAGCCACATGACAAGAGATAGAAGCAAGTTTCTCACTTGGAAGCCTATTAACAAAGGTAATGTGACCTTTGTTAACAATGTTCGAGGAAAAATAGTTGCAAAACGAGTGGTCAGTCTCTCAAATGGAAAAGGTAAATCTAAGAAAGTTTTGTATGTTAATGGAATGAAATATAATCTGTTGAGTGTGTCTCAGATGTGTGATCAAGGCTATGATTTGGTTTTGAAAGCTAAAAATTTTCAAAACATGTTCGTAGGTACAAGAGAAATAGTGTTGTTTGACCAAGATTGATGAGAATCGGTTATGGCACAAAAGTCTTGGACATCTAAAATTTGACTAGATTATCAAGCTTATCGAAAAAAATGTAGTCAAGGGCCTGCCTAGGCTTTCAAAACTAGAGAAAATTATTTGCAAATCTTGTCAACTAGAAAAGCAGGCTTGATTTCCTTTCAAGGAAAAAGAAAACTCTTCAATAAATCCATTGCACTTTGTGCACATGGATTTGTGTGGACCATCCAGAACATAGTCAACCACATGTAAGCTATATTTTATGCTAATAATTGATGATTTTAGCAGGATGATGTGGGTTTCCTTTCTCAGAGAGAAATCAAAGGATTATGAGAAGTTTAAAGAAATCAAAGCTATGGCTAAGAATGAAACAAATTGCAAAATCAAAAGCATTAGGTCATACAATGGAGGTGAGTTCACCTCAAAGGAATTTGATGAATTCTATAAGACAAATGGAATCAAGAGACAGTTTACCATAGCAGAGACTCCCTAGCAAAATGGTGTTGTAGAGAGAGAAAATAGGTCAATGCAACATTTAGTCAGAGAAACTATGACATAAAATAATGTTCAATAGGTATTTTAGGCAGAGGCAATTCATATAGCAGTGGTTATTCTCAACAAGGCTCATATTACAATGAATATTGACAAAATGCCTTATGAGCTATGTTGTGGCAGACTTGCAACAATCAAAGACTTCAAAAATTTTGGCAACAAATGATACATCAAAAGAAATGATGAGAAACTTGGGAAATTCGATGTCAAACCAAATGGAGGCTTTTTTCTGGCTTATTCACAGAATAACAAAGGTTACAGGTGCTACAACAAAGTCACCAATAGGATCATCAATGCATAGATGTAAAAGTGGATGAACACGTTGTTCAAGAAGAAAAGAAATAAGAAAAACATTGTGTTGATGAATCAACAATAATTAGTGATGAAAATGATGAGACAACTACAGAATAAAGCAAGGAAGATCCCTCTAGTCCTCAAGCTAGATATCGTCCAACGTATCTACAAAAACATCACCTAGTTGAACAAATAGTTGGTGAATTAAATTCAAGAGTGTAGACAAGAAGCAAGTTGATCAAGCCTTCTACGCAGGCACATGTTGCACATGTCCATGGAGGAACCAAAAGATATTTCTCAAGTCAACCAAGATAAACATTGGTTGAAGGAAATGAATGAAGAATTGAACTAAATAAAGAAAAATCAGACCCAGGAGCTTGTTCAATACCTGCTAATAAGAATGTCATTGGAACAAAATAGGTATTCAGAAAATAAAATAAAATGAAATAAAATAAAAGTGAATGATTGAGGAGAAGTGGTAAGAAATAAAGCTTGGTTGGTGTGCAAAGGCTATGCAAAAATAAAAGGATTACACTATGATGAAACATTTTCTCGTATTTCCATAATAGAAGAAATATAAATGTTTTTGGAATTTTCTTGTTTTAAAAAAATCAAAATTTATCAAATGGATGTAAAATATGATTTTCACAATGGAGAGATACAAGAGGAAGTTTATATGGAGAATTTAGAAGGTTTTCAATTAGCAGAGAAACCAAACGATGTTTGCAAACTTAAGAAGACATTTTATGGCCTCAAACAAGCCCCTAGGAATTAGTATTCAAAGCTAGATAGCTACCTATGTTTAAAATGGAAACTAGGGCCAAATTCCACTTTCGACAACTCATTTGATGGACATGGTGATTTCATTGAATTATGTTTTTGGATAGGACCAACATCAACCTAACGATCATCAAATTTGGATAAGGGAAATTGTATTTTAGAATTATTAGCCCACATGTGCATACTTGATCAGGTCAACCCTAAAGCAAATTGGACACCCTTGGAAGGCTATATATACAAGTGACCTCCACCTCATTTGGGAAATATCATGGACCATTCTTCTATTTTCTTTCTTGTTTTTGGCTCACACTGGTCTAAGGCAAGGCCATGGAGAAATGGGTTTGCATGAAGGTGAAATTGTAGGGTCCGAAGCTCGCACATATTTTTCTAGGGTTTTGTTTCTTAGCCGCAGGCTTACCAAAGGACAAATTTAACTGGTCATTGGCTTGCAGGCTCAGGGGAGTGACTAAAAGATCCTAGTCACTCGCATGCCCACTTCCTCCCCGCAACTGGGACCTAAATTTGTATTTTTTCTGTTGAACAAAGTTTTTTCTCGTTGATTGCAGTGTTCAGTAGTTGACCGCAAACAATGACAGTTCATTATAGGGTTCTGAATCAAGGTTTTTGAGTATGTGCATGGTTGAATTCATCTCATGGATATTGTTTATTTAATTTTTTCTGGATAGTTGTATGGATGAAGATATGGATCATTGTACTCTCTTTGCTAAATCATTCAATTACAATCTAATGAGAAGAAAAATGTGAATTATTGTCTTCTATTGTTCCTTTATGTCCACTGCATTAATGATGATGATATCATTCTTTCTACATAGTTTCATATGTTGTTGAATAATGATGTAAATTTGAGTAATTTTATGATGTTATGGGGTGAATTTAATGTGTAAATGAAGAAATTCAATTGTCAAAGCAAAGAACAATATAGCCCTAAGAAAAATTAGAATGGTATTAGAGTTGGCCTAAAGAAAAGTCATTGAATATCACCCCTATGAAGACACCTTTAGTGGAAGCATGAGAAGATGGAGGAGACCTAAAAAAAAATTAGGGTTTGAAGGAAACCCTAGGAAATTTATGTATTAGGATTTGATGGATATTCTGAGGTTAGGGTTTGAGAGAAACCCTGAATTATGTTAATGATTTTAGATATGAAATCTAGAAACCCTAGCATGGTCAATGTGAAGATACTCAAGCACTTGTGACAGATTTGATGAAGCCCTAGATGGGATAGTCTCTATTAGGTTTGGTTACTGATAATATTGGTGCAAATATTGAAGGAGAATGGACAGTGATGGCTCTTGAAGGCTAGTTCAAGAGGGAGATGATCACCTCATTAAAAATAAGTATTTTTCAATTTATGGTGCTCCTTTATGTATTTACTTTTGTTTATACTTATGGATATGATCATTGTTTTGATCATTACTTATACTTTCTGCATATATGTTTGAGTATTTGGACGCATCTAACTTCGTTATGAGATGTGATAATTGGATCCTTATTGAGGATCATCTGAGATGGAGGAAATATGGCTAGTGCAGGAAATTGAGACCTACAAGTGCCCATGACAAAGAAATTGATAAATTTCTCTCCATGCCAATGTCAGATAAAAAGGTGCACAAGTATCTGAATGCTACAAAGTATGTATGGTGTATTGTTTCAATGTTATGTCTCAGCTGCAATATCAGATGGCAAGGTAAGCCCTAAGACATGATGAGTATATCACCTTCACAAATGGTTCATATATGCAATTGAAAGTAAGTTTGATTCATGGTACTTAAGATGTGATGGTGCACTTGGTATTGGACAAGTATCTTACATTCTATTAAGTCATGGTAAAGCTACTTAGAAACATTGATTTTTGATATATTGGTATACTTGACATTTTGCAAAGCATCTCACATCTTAGACATGATGGATTTCATAAGAAGTCTAGCTCACTATTTTTTTCATATGGTAGTTTGATTCGATTATTAAGGAATGTGATAAGCATGGTAACGACGATGATAGAAGTGTAACAATGAGATTGATATTCATGATCTTATTGTTGACCATGGTTATGTTTTGATGTGCTTAGTAATTATGGCATATGGAAAAATTGAATGCCCTAACTTGATGGATTGAGTTATGTGACAAAGAAGTAATGTTCTGATCATGATTGTTGAATTATACTCCTATTAGCTATTTGACACTAACCCTTGATGAAATATTGATGTCATGATGTAATCGTGAAGTAGTTGATACTAACATGATATGACCATGATAAATATGTGATATAGTCTAAAAAATCTATTGATGCACAACAATATTATAGACAAGTTGATGACTTAAATGAAGATGACTAAAGTGGCTTCCCATTCAAAGGGATAATCTCTCCATAAGATACCTACTCCTATTATAATTTTCATTATATGTATAGAATAGTCTTTATTGTTGAAGTAACATTTATGGACATGAATAGGAAAATATCTGATATTGTTTGTCTACAACAAAGTTTTGGTCTATGAAGAAAGAGTTTTCCTTACTCTAAGCCACAACCGCATGGAAGCAAGCCTAAGGGTGTGACTGTAGCATCTTGTTAAAATTGGAAACTAGGGCCAAACTTCATGTGGATCATCTTATTCATCTCTGATAATATTTTCATTAGATTCCTCTCATCGAGAGGTGTAGGATTGATCTAAAGATCATCCAATTCTGATAAGTATTCATGGAGATATGAATTTATTTTGATTATGGAATTATTATCAAGTTGACCTACAACTCATGTAGGCTTAGAAGCCCAATAGTTGCATCTATTCAAACATCAACAGTTGTGTATAAATATAGGAGGACTTTTCCTCATTTGCACTCACTCATCTCTTCACATCTCTCTCTCTCTCTCTACTACGCAGAAAAGAGTCTCTTCTCTACTACGCAAAAAAGGGTCTCTCTCTCACACATGTGAAGCCAAAAGCTGCTGAAACTGAAGTTGCAACTACAGAAGTGAAGTTTGACCTACGTGGACCAGAATATCTCCTCATCTAAATTGCATTGTAGGTTCATCTTAACCTCCTCCGAAAGTTGCAACTTTTGGTGGTGGAATCAAGCTGATCCGACGGTCAGTTTGCGAGATATCATCTGCCCTATTTTTGATGATGAAGCTGCTAATGTTGATGCTATTGATCTAGGGTTTGCTACTGCTTATATAAATCAGATTTATTGTACTATTTCTGTCTTCTGAATTATTTAAGATAAAAGAAAATTTTATCAAAGGGTTCCCCATACATTGTGGGGTTTGTCCCTGGCTAACCGCCACATCTTGTGTCTCTTGTCTTGGCTTGTTTTTGTTGATCGTTTAATGTTCTATCTGCACTTTAATTATGCACATGTGATTGCTAATCTATGAATAATAATAAGAAAGAAAAGTAAATTTCTCTAAGCATAAAACATACCATAACTTAACATCGTATCAGAGTTGAGGTATAATAAGACAAAGCCCGAGCAAGTGCAAGATCAATCACTGAAGAGAATATTGGCAAGGCTATCCTAAAAGAACTATGAGGTCCTCAACACTCTTTCCTGCCGAAGACAAGCTCCATGAGAAAGCTGACTATCACTGATGGAAGATGTCTATCGATCTAACCCTAGAGGATCAAGGAGTTTTGGACCATGTAAAAGGAAATATTGTTGAGCCTCCATCAAATGCATCTGTTGCTGCCTAGAACAAATGGAAAAATGGAGAAGTCAAAACAAAGAAGATCATCCGGCACTCTATCAACCAGCGCTTGGTGACCTACATCTCCGACTTGAACACCTCCAAGGAAATCTACGATAGACCAGTGAGTTTATTTAAAGTTAATGATGCAAATCAAGTTTTGTCTCTTAGAAATATGCTGAAGGAAATTAAGAAGGGTAAAGATGAGAGTATGCAAGCATACTTCTTAAGAATCACCGAGATCAGGAACGATCTCCTATCTATTGGGGAAACTACTACTGATAGGGAAATGGCACTCATGACTCTTGGAGGATTGCCATCCGAATGGTACATGTTCAAGACTACTCTTTTGAACAATAATGTAATTCCTGGTTTCGAGGAACTAATGGCTAGATGCATTCAAGAAGAAACAAGGGTAGAAGAGCAAGAAATGCCCATACCTAAAGGTCCTCTTGTTGTCTTTTCTTCTCATGCTAAGAAAAGAAATAATTCCGGGACTACATAAAAAAGAAAGGTTGAATCTAAGGGTGGAAGAAAAGGACGATGTTACATCTACGATAAAGCAGGTCACTATGCAAGGGAGTGCCCTGATAGAAAGGACTCACATCGAGACGATGATCAAAATCCCTCTCATGGTAATCAAAGGAATGGAAAAATCTAATAGCAGAGGTAAGAGAAGTATTGGGAATCAAGGAAGAGGACAACCATTCAAGAAGGCTAGAAATTCCAAGATGTATTAAATGCACCTGACCTCAAACAGAACCTAGTGTCCATCTTAGCAATGGAAGACAAAGGCTACAAGGTAACCTTCAGCGATGGCAAGGTACATATATGGAAAAATAATGTTAAAGATGACTTTAATCTTGGGTTTCGAGTTGATTCATTATATCAGGTCAGTAGAAGTCCACTAGGTGTCATGTCTTGTGACACAACACTTCAATCTGAACTTTGGCATCGGAGGTTTGCCCACCTTCATTATAAAGCTCTACCCGATGTAAGAAAAATGGTAACAAGGATGCCCAAATTCCAAGTAGAGAAAGAAGGTGTATGTCTGGGATGTGCTGAAGGAAAGCTCAAAAGGGGAACATTCCCCTCAAGCCAAAGAAATACCTCCAATATATTACAGGTCGTTCACTCAAGCATACCTAAGGCTGGAATTAAGAGGGAAACTACTACTCATACTCCACAACAGAATGGTGTTGCGAAAAGGAAGAACCGTACGACTGTGGAAGTTGTCTAGAGACTTCTGAAGTTTCGATGGCTAGATAATGTAACAATGCCTGAAGTGGAGGAAATCATGGATCCTAATTATCCACCTGAGCCTTCCTCTTCTAGGAAGAGGCGTTCATGGCTTAGGGGGGTACTCGAAGATGCTAAAGGACATGCTACACCTTGAGGAACCTTCCGCAAAAATAAGAAACCTAACAGGTATCAGGGATACCTGACCATCATGAGCACGATTATACAAAATGAGCCTTCATCATTCTTAGATGTCGTCAAGCATAAAGTATGGAAGGATGCTATGACCGAAGAATATGAGTCTATTATGAAGAATGATGTCTGCGAAGTAGTTCCCAGAACCTAGGTAAAGACAGTTGTCATGCCAAAATGGCTTTACAAGATAAAGCTTGCAACAGATGGAAGTATGGGAAAGTATAAGGCTCGTTTTGTTGCTCGTGGTTTCTCCCAGAAGGAAGGTATAGACTATGATGAGATATTTGCACCTGTTGCCAGATATGCGACCATCCACTCAATCATAGCCCTTGTGGCTTCACAAGGATGGAACCTACATCAGATGGATGTGAATACCGTGTTCTTGCATGGTTCAATTGAAGAAGAGGTCTACGTGGAGCAACCCAAAGGAGTTGAGATTTATGATCAAAATCCCCATGTATACAGGTTGGAGAAAGCTCTCTATGGGCTGAAGCAAGCACCTTGATCATGGTATGAGAGGATCGATAGCTACTTGATTAAGCTGGGATTCACTAGGAATGAAGCTAATCCTAACCTTTACTTTAAGGTTGAAGATGACAAGCCTCTCATACTGGTGTTGTATGTGGATGACCTCTTTCTAACAGGTGCAGGCCCTCTCATTCACAAATGTAAGAGGGAGTTGGCTTCTGAATTTGAAATGTAGGACCAAGGACTTTAAGTGTGGAAGAAGTCAGGAGAAATTTTCTTATCTCAAGGAAAATATGTGGTAAAGATATTGGAAAGATTCGGTATGATGGACTGCAAGGTTGTGACTACCTCGAGGATCTTAACTTTTAGAAGTTATATGGTAGTGATGTCAGACTAGATTTTGGAAATGCCTTTGAGTTTCATAAACTCATTCGCATTGATGTTCTTGGTGAACCTATGTCTGAACATATGTTTTTTAGTTAGCATTGTGAGCTCATATTTGCTTGAGCCTCACTGGATTGATACCAAGAATCTTCTGAGATATCTTCATGGCACAATTTCTAATGGGTTAAGATACACTATCGAAAATGTGAGACTACTTGGATATACTAATGCTAATTGGGTAGGTAGTGTGATGGACCATAAGAGAACTTATGGGTGTTGTTTCACCTTGGGATATGCTTTGATATCCTGGTTGAGCAGGAAGTAGAATTCGGTGGCTTTGAGAAAAGTATATTGTTGCTAGCATGGCCTCCTATGAGGCAGTCTGGTTGCAAAAGCTTTCAGTGAGCTGTTTGGATTTACATTGGATACCACTGTGATTCTCTGTAACAACCAGAGGTGGGATTCAATTATTGGTGAATCTCGTATTCATCGATTTCTCCAGCAGATGACATCATTTGGGATATGATAAGTCGATGAGCAAGGAGGCTCCATTGCATTAAGATTATGTATAGGTTGATACACCTTGTTAAAGCCCCGAGAAAAGATCTAATCTATGATTTTCCCAAACGACTTAGTGTTGTCAAGAAACCCTTGTACAAGGATTTTGCAAGTTGCATACATTGAGCTCTGGGAGCTTTGAGGGCTTGCGATTCTTACTGGAGCAACATATGACCACAGGGTGACTCACACTCCCCTAGTGGTGCGCACTGGAACAAGATGATTCGCTCTCTTGTGGGACAAGATGATTCACTCTCTTGTGCAACAGGATGATTTGCTCTCCTGTGTAGTAGGATGATTAGTTCTCCTGTGAGGCCTAGATTGATGTGTTCTCCAAGGTGATTGTAGCAGGATTATTGTGTTCTCCTGTGAGGCCTGGATTGATGTGTTCTCCATGGCGATTGTAGTAGGATTGATGTGTTCTCTTGTGAGGCCTAGATTGATGTGTTCTCCATGGCGATATTAGTAGGATTGGTTTGTTCTCCTGTGAGGCCTAGATTGATGTGTTCTCCATGGCAATTGTAGCAAGATTGATGTGTTCTCCTGTGAGGCCTGTATTGATGTGTCCTCCATGGCAATTGTAGCAGGATTGATGTGTTCTCCTGTGAGGCCTAGATTGATGTGTTCTCCATAGAGGCCTGGATTGATGTGTTCTCCATGGTGATTGTAGCAGGATTGATGTGTTCTCCTATGAGGATAGGGTTGATTAGTTCTCATGTCGAGGCATCCTACCCATGTAGTGTGGGACTCATGGGAAGGACATCTCATCTAATCAATGAGCAAGGAAATGAAGTTAGGGACCATAGTAGTACCGATGGGAGCATCATTGTATCTACCATACTCCCTATGCTAAGATGACCTCCATTGATTTGGGATCAATGATACTGGTCTAGGACAATTGGTGAGAGTGGTACATTCTATGACACTGACTTCAGGTCAGTTGTTACTGGTCTGGGACCAGTGGTATGCACTCTGAGACTGACTTTGAGTTAGTGGAGAATGTTATTGGTCTGGGACCAATGGTAGGAGTTGTACTCACTATGACGCTAACTTTGGGTTGGTTAAGACTGGTCTGGGACTAGTGGTACATACTATGAGACTGGCTTTTAGTCAGTATGATACATCCTCAATCATTTCTTCTTCTTCATAATTCAGACAAAAGCATAGCTAAACAGAACAAAGCATAGCAGAGCATAACAGAGAAGAGTCGTACAGATCAATATAGTGTAGAACAAGACAAAGCAGAATAGGTAGAATAGAGCAGAGAAGGGCAAGGTTCAAGATGTACAGGGCATTGCATTTGTTGGATGAATAGTAGCGACTGACAGGCAGATTGCAGATGAAGTTCTCCCTAGTTGAGAGGGAGTGTTAAAATTGGCAACTAGGGCCAAAATTCATGTGGGTCATCTTATTCATGGCTGATAATATGTTCATCAGATTCCTCTCATCGAGAGGTGTAGGATTTATCTAAAGATCATCCAATTCTGATAAGTATTCATGGAGATATGAATTTATTTTGATTGCGGAATTATTATCAAGTCGACCTACAACTCATGTAGGCTCAAAAGCACAACAGTCGCATCTATTCAAACATCAATAATTGTGTATAAATACAAGAGGACTTTTCCACATTTGCACTCACTCATCTCATCACATCTCTCTCTCTACTGCAGAGAAAAGAGTCTCTTCTCTACTACACAAAAAAGGGGTCTCTCTCTCTCACATGTGAAGCCAGAAGCTGCTGAAACTGAAGCTGCAATTGCAGAAGTGAAGTTTGACCTGTGGGGACCATACGATATCCTCATATGAACTACATTGTAGGTTCATCTGAACCTCCTCTGAAGGTTTCAACTTTTGGTGGTGGAATCAAGTCAATCCAACAGACGGTTTACGAGATATCGACTACCCTAGTTTGAAGGAAGCTGTTGAAACTGAAGTTGTAACTGCAGAAGTGAAGTTTGACTTGTGTGGACCAGAAGATCTCCTTATCTAAACTGTACTATAGGTTCATCTAAACCTCCTCTGAATGCTACAATTTTTGGTGGTGGAATCAAGCCGATCTAACGGTCGGTTTGCGAAATATCATCTGCCCTAGTTTTGATGATGAAGCCGCTAATGCTGATGTTGCTAATCTAGGGTTTGCTACTGCTTATATAAATCAGATTTATTGTACTATTTCTCTCTACTAAATTATTAAAGATAAAAGAAGATTTGATCAAAGGGTTTCCCCACACATTGTCGGGTTTGTCCCTGGCTAGCCGCCACATCTTGTGTCTCTTGTCTTGGCTTGTTTTCTATTGATCATTTAATGTTTTATCTACACTTTACTTATGCACATGTGATTGCTAATCTATGAATAATAAAATGAAAGAAAAGTAAATTTCTCTTAGTGTAGAACATACCATAACTTAACACCTCTCAACCACACGAAAGGTCTATGGGTGTGGTTATGCCTTTAGGACACAAAAGTGAAGTTTTTCCATGAAATCAAAATTTCACTTAAAGGATGGCAATCCTATAGACATGGAACTGAAAATTAAAAGTTTTATGAGGGAAGTTTGTATATTTGACTTACTATAGAGAATTTGAATGTTTTGACTAAACTTGTGTTTGAAGGGGACCAAAATATGCATATCAATATGTCATTATGATTTAATCATCGAGGATTGTGTATGAAAATATTTGATAATAATTGTAAGGGTTTGACTAGATTTGTCTAATTGGTATAGATGAGCAGTGTTTGGAGTTTTGACATGATGATTGACAATGATTTAGAACTTTGACTTGATGTTGAGATATTTTGGGCTATATATATCACTGTGATAGAAAATTTGGGTTTTGACCTCATGACTAATGATTTGATTTGATGACTAATGATTTTCCTTGATAACAATGCTATATGGGTATAGTGAATTTCAATAACTTATATTGGATAATAGCTGCAAGGGTTCAACTAGATTTGGATAATTGATATAGATGAGCAATAGTTTTCACATGATGCTTGATAATGATTTATAACTTTGACTTGATGTTGAGATATGTTTTGGGCTATATATATCATTGTGATAGAAAATTTAGGTTTTGACCTGATGACTAATGATTTGATTTAATGACTGATGATTTGCCTTGATAACAATGCTATATGAGCATAGTGAATTTCAGTGACTTAGACTGGTATTCAATAGATATTTTTTGTTCACATCATTAGATTTGACACATTGGTTGAAGTATAAACATATGTGATTCAATATGCAACAATCTCACTATGAATGGATGAAACTTGTATGAATGAAACTTATATGACTTGTCCTTGGTGTATTCATTCATATTTAGTAGTAGAAATGATTCTTGATATGATCATGAGTATGGCGTGACAAAGTTTGATTGGTAGTGTTGTAACTTGACATTTGGATATGAGCTCTATCGATCACCTAGTCCAAATAATTTGTTAAAGTGATATTGATGAGTTTGATATTAGTTTTTTCTGGCATCTAAACTTTGAAAGGTGACTCGGTTGATTTGATTGCACAATATTGATTTGTGTAAGACTAAATATATTGCTTTTGTCCAGTGTTATGTTTGCAGAAATAATTGTATAAAGCAAGCTCCCTGATCCTGATATGTACGCATTGACAGATATCTGGTGAAGCCAGGATGATGTGTCGATCTGAACCTCTACTTCAAAGGTGGTCCAAGGTATGACATTGATTTTGGTTTTTACATACTGATGGTCTATTATTGACAGGTAGTGAGCCTTTGATGATCAAAGTAAGAGGGAGATGGCCTCTAAAGTTCAAAATGAAGAATCATGGCATGATGACTTAATTTCTGAAGTTTGGAAAATAAAATCTATATCGTGAAGCTATTGAAGAATTATTGGAAAGTGGAAATGAAAATCCTTAGACTCTGATTGAATTCCAAGAAGTTATGAAGAGACATTGTTGAACCTGACTTGGCAACTGACAGTTTATTGAAGTATTGATGTTCCATGTGGACACCTGTATGTATATATTTGTGTGTTTTACATAGAACAATCTGAATGTATTCATGATTGAGTCGCTTCATTCACGTTGAGTTTCTGTCGAGCACCCTTCAAGATATTTGTATGGGACAATCAATTATTTATTTGAGATATTCATTCTATAATATATGATTTCATGGATGTATTGATGTTTGGGATCATTACAAATGAGCACATTTGGGTGCTACCTTAGTATGATATATTCCATGATAATTTGGATGAGAGGTATGTAACTTTAAGCACAGTCGAGGTTGAGTATGATGTTGCTAGCATAACTAGCTATAAGGCAAGATGAAGAAGCTCTTTGGAGAGTTGTATGAGTAGGTTCTGAATATGACATGAATATATTGTGATAATAACGAGTGGGATATGATTAGAAGATATCTTTAGTTGGTTTTTTCATACGAGTCAAGCTTAAGCTTGTGGTTTTTACCTCCGTGAGAGGGAGATGACTATGGGATCCTTTTTGAGATATGTATAATATTGTTCTAATTTAATATTTAATTTGATGTCCTATATGAACAAGAGACTGATGCTATTTAGATATGATAATTACCATATATGAGCACGATGATATGTTTACAATCTATAGAGAGCATCACTAATTGAGGACATTGAGCCTTCTCTTCCCCCTTATTTGAGCTCCCAAGGTGTGGAATTGAGATTGAGGGCTCGTGGGGTTGAGGGAACTTTGGACAATAGGGTATCACCCTTATCTGTTACCCATAGGGTTGGATATGTTTCTCCCCTATCTTGGTATTTGCAGAGTATACCCTAATTTTCATCATACCCATAAGTTGGGCTTATTGGGATTATTCCTCCTAGTCTGGCCAACGGGTTGAGGAGGCTTGGGGCATGCGATCCTTACCTTTTGGTAGGTCGAGTATTTATCCCAAGCTTGGATTATGATACGGGTATTATACCACAATAATCTTGAGGTTCATTGCTGGGAATATCGATAGGAAATAGGATGGGTTGAGATGTCCTCCCCTATATCACCTATTGCTCGATATGGAGTTGTATATGTGTTTCTCCCCCATGAGATTCCGAATTGACATTAAGCTCCCTAATATTGTCCCAAATTTAGCTAAGCTCTTCAATGTTGATGTGGGTCGTAGCTTTGGCTCTCGTCTGATGTTTCCCAAGTGATAGTATTCATATCCATGTTGACAAAGCTTCTAGGTGGTAGTCATGGCTCCACGATGGATAAAGAGTGGTAGATTGATCTCCCCTCCAATGTCTAATTATTCTTCTTTTAGATTCGAGAATGTTAAGCATATGAGCAGGGACAATAAAGAGATAGCAAGAGATGGTTTGAGATGAGGAGTGACGATACGTGAAGCTAAGATACTTGAGATTGAATATGATTTGATCACAGGATACACATGACATGATGTATGTGGAATTGTCCCTAGTTGAGAGGGAGAGTTAAAATTGGAAACTAGGGCAAATTCCAATTTGTAAAACTCATTTAATGGATACGATGATTGCATTGAATTCCTCTTTTCGATAGGACCAAAACCAACCTAAAGATCATCAAATTTGGACAAGGGAAAGTGTATTTTAGAATTATTAGCCCACATGTGCATATTTGATTAGGTCGACCCTGAAGAAAATTGGACACCCTTGGAAGGCTATAAATACAAGAGACCTCCACCTCATTTGGGAAATACCATGGATCATTCTTCTATTTTATTTCTTGTTTCTGGATCGCACCAGTCTAAGGCAAGTCAATGGAGAAATGGGTTCACATGAAGGTGAAATTATAGGGTCTGAAGCTCACGAGTATTTTTCTAGGGTTTTGTTTCTCAGTCGCAGACTTACCAAAGGATAGATTCGACTAGTCATTAGCTTGCAGGCTCAAGGGAGCAGCTGAAAGAGCCTAGTCACTCGCATGCCCACTTCCTCCCTGCAACTGGGACCTAAAGTTGTATTTTTTTCTATTGACCAAAGTTTTCGCTTGTTGAACGTAGTGTTCAACACTTGACTGCAAATAGTAACTATTCATTATAGGCTTTTGAATCAAGGTTTTTTATTATGAGCATGGTTGGCTTCATCTCATGGATATTGTTTAGTTGATTTTTGTTGAATAGTTGTATGGATGAATATATGGATAATTGTACTCTCTTTTGTTGAATCATTCAATGACAATCTAATAAGAAGAAGAATTTGAAAGGATTTCCCCATAGTGCAGTTTTCCCTAGTCTCCAACCAATCCTGGTGTCTCTATGTGTGAATGCTTTTCTTCTATTTTTCCTTTATGTTCTACTGCATTGATGATGATGATATTGTTCTTTCTACATAGTTGCATATGTTGTTGAATAATGATGTAAATCTAAAAAAATTTATGATGTTATGGGGTGAATTTAATGTGTAAATGAAGAAATTCAATTATTAAAGCAAAGAACAATATAACCCTAAGAAAAATTAAAAACATGCTCAAGTGTTGATTTAAAATAGGAGCAGCTGACAACAATCTCTATGTCAAAGAAAAGGATGGAAAATTCATTGTGGTGGTGGTATATGTTGATGATATCATCTTTGCAAGTAATTCGCTTTTGTTGAACAATGAATCTATAGATGATATGAAGGAACAATTTGAGATGTCCATGCTTGGAGAGCTTTCCTACTTTCTTGATTTGCAGATAGAGCAGACCCCTAAAGGAATTTTTATTTCTCAAGTATCTAAAGGAAGTTCTAAAGAAATTTGTCATGGTAGAATTCTCTTTAGTGAGCACTCTAATGGGTTGCAAGCTTAGTAATATGGATGGAGCTCTAGTAGTGGACCAAACCTTATATAGATCCGTTATTGGTAGCCTTTTATATAAAAAACTTCAAGGCCATACATCATGTAGGATGTTGCAATAGTTGGAAGATTTCAAGTATCTCCTAGAAAGTCATATCCTTACTACCAAAATAATTCTTAGATATCCCAAAGCAACAATGGGCTATGGATTGTGGTACCCAAGAGGTAATATTTTTTCATTTACTATTTATAATGATGTTGATTGGGCAAGTGATGTGGATGATAGAAAGAGCGCAAGTGGTGATGATTTCTTTCTTGGATATTTTCTAGTCTCATGGTTGAGCAAGAAGTAAGAATCTATTTCTTTATCTATTGTTGGCTTGATGGGGCCTGACCCAGGTTCAGTGTTATCTGCGCCAACCAACAAAACCCTAACTATTGGCCCTTTTGGCAACAACCTACATAGTACAAACTGTAGTCTCACCCGAAGTAGTGTTGGGGGATGCTAGAACCTAGTTTTTACATCTAGAGGCCCACGTGATGGTTTCCTAAAGTTCCTATGGATTAGATCTACCTTCACGCAATCCTTCTGAAAAGATAGCTATTATAAATCCATCTAAACGACTTCCAGATCTTCATGAAGGTACTTAATTGTACTTATCATGCATAAATATTACATACCTACCACTTTCACACAGTAAACAAGCATTAATTCATATAAAATATATCACAGAGCGAAGATACATGAACTTAGTAGAAGTAAAATATAAGACACAGATGCATCAATTTGAGCCTCAAAACAATATTTATTAAGTATAAGAATTCAATTATAGACTTTTTATGCTCACGTGTAGGTTTTAACCCCGTATAGAAATTACCTTCATACGAATTCTAAAACACAGAAAATAAACAATGTGAGAGCATAACACATAAAACACATATACATAGAGATTTTCCCCTGGATCCCAAAACCGGGACTACCAGCTTGATTTTTTTATTATATTCCTTTCAATGTTACAATACAAATATATACATGATGAAGCATCCAATACCATGGACCGAGAACCATCGCATCCAAAACCATGGACCGAAAATAATAGGTAGGTTCGCCCAACCTAATATAGGGTCCCAAAAAAAAAAATCCCGGGGCGCTGCCCTGGACCCCATAGAGGGGGGCTACCTGCCCCCCATAAACCCCCTTGTTGCGCAATTGGCGCGACGAAGGGGGACGCTTTGCCCCCCTCTAACCCCTCGATTCACTACGTAGGTTAGTCGTGGAAAGAATATAACACAACCCAACATTCTCCCACTTGTTTTTTTCTTTCCACAAGGGGCCACAGGAGAGCTTAGTCATTTTTCTAGCCCTAAAATGCCCATTGTTTCTCTACACAAGGAGAACTTCTCAGAGCTCACATATTTTGTCAATGCATCTGTAGTATTCTTCAAAGTGTCCACCTTTACCAGCAACACCTTTTTGCCCTCTATCATATCCCTCACAAAGTGATACTGAACATCAATGTGCTTTGTCTTTGAATGATAAGCAGGGTTCTTTGACAAGAAAATTGCACTTTGGTTGTCGCAGTCTATCTTTATAGCTCCCTATACTAACCCCATACTTGAACACAATCTCTGCAACCAAACTGCTTCCTTGCTTGCATGAGTGGCTGCCATGTATTTTTCCTCTGTAGTTGATAGTGCCACTACAAATTGTTTCTTACTCATCCAACTAACTGCACCTCCAAATAGGTTAAACACATACCCACTTGTAGATCTTCTCTGGTCCAGGTCTCCAACCCAGTTTGCATCAACAAAGCCACGAATATCCAACACTCTGTCCAATCCTAGTCTTTCTTGGTAGCACAAGCCATAATCACTAGTGCCACACAAATACCTGAAAACCCACTTCACTATTGTCCAGTGCTCCTTCCTTGGTTTTGACATAAACTTGCTCAATACTCTTACTGCATGTGCAATGTCTGGTCTAGTACAGACCATTGTATACATCAGGCTACCGACTGCACTTGAATCTGGAACACGAGACATATCCTCTTCCTCTTCTTATGTCTTAGGACACTATTCAGTAGATAACTTTACACCTACAGGAATAGGAACCTTCACCGGTTTACTATCCAGCATATTAAACCTCTGTAGTATTGTCTCAACATACTTCCTCTGGTTTAACCAGATCTTCCTCTTTTCCTGATATCTTTTAATTTCCATGCCCAAAATATAGTTTGCAGCATCAAGATCTTTCATGTTGAATTTGGAGGACAATCGGGTCTTCAAATCCTAAATAATTTATTTGTCATTTCCAACTAGCAACATATCATCCACATAGAAGACCAGATAAATAACACAGTCACCAATTAATTTAAAATATACGCAGTGATCTGCTTTGTTTCTGGTGAAGCCAAGTCCCCGTATAAATGTGTCAAATTTCTAATACCACATCCTTGGTGCCTGTTTTAACCCATACATAGACTTCTTTAACTTGCATATCAGTTCTTTCTTACCCTTCACTGCAAAGCCTTCAAGTTGCTTCATGTAGATCTCCTCTTCTATATCCCCATGAAGAAATGTTGTCTTCACATCCATCTGTTCTACCTCAAAATCAAAAGCAGCAGCAACAGATAAAAGTAACCTAATAGAAGTTACCTTGGCAACAGGAGAAAAAATATCACCAAAGTCAATTCCCAGCACCTGGGAATAACTTTTTTCTACCAACCGAGCTTTGTATTTATCCACCTTTCCTTCTGCATTTGTCTTCTTCTTGAACACCCATTTTCTGTCAATGTGTTTCCTTCCAGATGGCAACTCCACCAGATCCAAGCCTAATTTTTGTGCAAAGATGCCATTTCATCAACCATGGCCTCTTTCCAGAGTTTTCCATCCTCTGAATCTACTGCTTCCTTTACAGTTCTGGGATCATCATCAATAACAGACAAAGCAAAGTTTGAATAGAAAGTAGATGGACTATACCTTTCTCGCTGCCTTCTTTCTCGAGCTGATCTTATCATAGCCGGAGTTTGTGGCTCTTCATCTTCTGATTCCTTCTCTACTACAGAGTCTGATTCTTCCTCCTTTAGTTCACACTCTATCTTCATAGGTTCATTTGGTTGGACTTCATGTTTAATAACATCTTTCACCTCTCTGAACACCACATCTCGACTGTACACAACCTTCCTTGTTACTGGGTTCCAAAGCTTATAACCCTTTAAACCATCCTTATACCCAACAAAGATGCACTTTTCAGATTTACTATCCAACTTGGTTCGTTTCTCCTTTGGAACATGTACATATGCATCACATCCAAATACCCTTAGATGTGAAAGAGAGGGTTTCTTACCAGTCCAATGTGGAGTCTTATCCTCCAACGCTGATGAAGGTGATCTGTTGACCAAGTAACATGTTGTCTCCACCACCTTTGCCCAGAATTCCTGTCCTAACCCGACACCATTAAGCATGCTTCTTGCCCTTTCCATCAACTCCTTGTTCATTCTTTCTGCAACTCCATTTTACTGAGGTGTATATATATTAGTCTTTTGTCGTGCTATACCACACTTCTTAAGAATTCTTCAAATTCCTTACTGCAAAACTCTCCATCGTTATCTATCCTCAACACCTTTATATTCTTCTCTATCTGGTTTTCCACCAGAGCCTTAAATTCTTTAAACCTGTCAAAGAATTCATATTTCTTCTTAAGGAAATATATCCATGTATTCCTTGAGAAGTCATCTATAAATGATACATAGTACACAAACTTACCCAGTGATGGAACCTTCACAGGTCCAAACACATCATTGTGCACATGCTCTAATATCTATTTTTCCCTCTTACCACCAGAGGGGAAACTCACCCAATTCTGCTTCCCATATACACAATTTTCACAGAAATCAAAGTCTATAGATCTATTACTCATACCTTCTACCATACCTTTATCATGAAGTATTCGAAGGCCCTTCTCTCCAATATGTCCAAGCCTTTGATGCCACAGTATGGTCTTCTCTCTAGAGACCACTAGATTTTCTACTCCACTTTCAGGAACCATAGAACTATTGCACCCATCAACAACAATGCTACCTTACAGCTTGTACAGAGTTCTAGTCCGAACTCCCCGCATCAATACCAGTGCTCCCCAAACCATCTCACAGGTACCCTTCTCCAACACTGTTTTTACACCTGCATCATCAACTTGCTTACAAAAATCGGATTTCTGGCCAATGCAATAATATGCAGAACACCCGGAAGTGTTCTAACCCTTCCACCTTGCAACTTCAAATTTACTTTCCCGCGACCAATGATTCTAGCCTTCCTATCATCCCCCAAGAAGACATCACCACCATCGTATTTCTCATACTCACAAAACCACTCTCTATGGGGGTGAAGTGAACGAATGCACCTAAGTCAATCAACCATGCCTCATGATCTACATGTGTACTTGAAGAAGCCAAGTACACATTCCCACCTTCATCTGAGGTGGTTTTCGCCTCTACAAAAGGAGCACCATCAAATCCCTTTCCTTTATTAGGAGCTGTATATTTACAGTCCCTTTTGAAGTGCCCTTCCTTTCTGCATTTCCAGTAAACCACCTTTACAAGTTTTCCTAGAGATTTAATTCTCCCTCTAGATTTATATCTCCCACTCGATGACTTATTTTTGTTTCTGTTCTGGGACTGTCCTCGTACAGACAAGGCATCACCATTCTGGCTCTCCATATTTTTCTATCTCATCTCCTCCGTCAACAAGGATGAGACTATTTCATCAAAATGCAAGGCAATTGCATTGCAACCTATTGCAATAACCAGACTATCCCATGAATCTGGTAGAGAACACAACAAACTGATGCTCTGTCACCGAATCTCCATCTTTCATCCTCAGGTTATACAGCTTTTTCCATAAGAGCAGTTTATTCACCAAAGACTTAGATTGGTACAAAATCCCTAATTTGTCCCACAAAGCCTTCGTCATAGCTTCCCCTGATACATTCAGCAATACTGAATCTGAGACACACAATTGTATTGTGCTCTTTGCCTTCTGATCCAACTTCTTCCATTCTTCATCGAACACTCTCGTTGGTTTAGTACCTGCATCTAGCATGATCCACTGATCTTAATCCACCAACAAATCCTCCATCTTGAGTTTCCACAACTCAAAACTCTAACCATTAAATTTCTCTAACTCTATCTTTCCACTGCTCGCCATCTTCTTTCACCACTAGAATTGATCTCGCATATCTCCCACTAAACAGCGTCTACCGCAGCCTGAGCGAAACCCCTTAGCAAAAAAGGCATCCCCTTGAAGCCAAAATAGCTCTGATACCAAATGTAGGTTTTAACCCCATACAGAAAATACCTGCATACGAATTCTAAAACACAGAAAATAAACAATGGAAGAGCATAACACATAAAACACATATACACAAAGATTTTCCCTGGATCCCAAAATTGGGACTACCAGCTTGATTTTTTCATTATATTCCTTTCAATGTTATACATATATACATGCTGAAGCATCCAATACCATGGACCGAAAACCATCGCGTCCAAAACCATGGACGGAAATCCATAGGTAGGTTCGCCCAACCTAATATAGGGTCCAAAAAAAAAATTCCCGAGGCACTACCCTGGACCCCATAGAGGGGGGCTAGCCGCCCCCTCAAACCCCCCAATAGGGGGGGCTACAGCCCCCCCATGACCCCCCCACTGCACAATCGGCACAACGAAGTGGGGGCTCCACCCCCCCTCTAACCCCCTAGTTCACTACGTAGGTTAGTCATGGAAATAATATAACACAACCCAACATCGTGCACTCAGCTGCAGAGGCATGTGCACTCAACCTGTGAACCTACCAAGGTCTCTGCATACTCAGCTGCAAGAGCCTTCCCCTTTCGCCTAAGTACATGAAACAAAATTTTCCTGTCTTAGCACCTTGACCTTACAATTATTCTTCAAAAAAATTTACTTCTAAGACTCGCTATGACTCATCTATATATAGCATTTGCTTTACAATACCATGGTCGACAGACCATGGGCGGGTCTCAAAACAACTTTATCACTTACGCAACTAAGGGAATAAATCCCCTTTGACTTCTACTAGCTTTGTGCTCCACTTCCACATTTCGTGGAGACTTTATATTCGCTACAAAAAGATATTACAAAATTTTCTCAAAATTAACTCAAAACTTGACTTAACTGACCCTAGGGATCCCTTCCCAACATGCTTCCAACACAAATTGGGTGACTCGCCCTTGAGTCATTCAGCTACCAAAACAATATTGTCTTGGAATTCACTGAACTCTACCTTCAACACTTGCAAGTCAGCAATACCCTACACCATGGCCTACTGCACTTCCTTGACTATGTTTTTTGTTATAATACCTTCCGCCACGAGGCCCATTCTCTGTTGTGTTTGTTGGATGGTATTCAATTTTTCGTATACTAATAGAGTAAGCTGGCTTGCTTCCTCTATCCATAGATGCGTCCTGGCCTTCAATATGGCCTCTTTTCTCTGCATCTCCTCAATTTGTACTTGCAGTTTCCTCCCCTCCGTTAAGCGAGCAAATCGCTAGACTGGCACCAAAGTGCATGAAATCACCCTGAGTTCATCAATATCATAAATGCGCCTTTGGCGGCAGATTTCCAAAGATTTGCACCATAATTGTAGCCTACCCGCTTCTCCTAACGGAATTTTCACCCTCTAATCAACTATAGTGCACCCAACAGCTATTTTTGGACCATGTTGTGTGACAACATCCTCCATGGCATAGCCCTCCTAGCGCAGCCACTTCTCGCACATTTCTTGCTTCCATCGCGCAGCCCCCTTCATTTTTCCACTTTTTGGGCAATGTATTTTATAGTCCCACACCTCCTTGCAGCTACCTGGAGTACTAAGATTGTCCTGCCATCATGTAGTCATTACACAGGGGTAGGATCCCCTTGATACGACTTTAGTCGACTTCCATTGATTCTTCCAAGAAATAATTCCTCATTCAACTTCACGAGCTGAACCACACCACCATCTGTAATTTCCTTGACTACATAAGGTCCCAACCATTGCATTTGAAACTTTCCAAGAAACTTCGTGAATTTTTTATTATAAAGTAGGACCAAGTCATTCACCTTGAAGGTGCACAGCTTAATATGTCGATCATGTGAGGCCTTCTTGTGCTCCTTTTACACCTGTTGGTGAAATCCTGCAAGAAACCTGTCTTCTTCTAATTCCAGCAACTGCGTGAGGTGCTCCTCCATAGTCTTGCGATCTTCCATATTAGTCAATGTTGAAATTCGCAAACTTGACACATTATACTCCATGGGCATCATAACCTCTACCACATAGACCAACTTGAACAGAGTCTGGCCCATCAAATTTTTGCACGTCATCTTATATTACCATAGGACCGTTGATATGCATACATCCCAATTGTTCATCTTCGCATTACATACCTTCATCAATGTGTTCTCCAGGATTTTATTGAATGCTTCAACCATATCATTTTCCTAAGGATGATATGGTGTACTCTGTTGATGATAGCCCTGGAATTATTCAAGCATCGTGACAATTGTTTCATTTAAAAAATGTGTACCCTTATCGCTCATCAGTATCTTAGGACACCCAAACTGAGTCAAGACATATTCAAACAGAAACTTCGCAGCTATAGCAGCACTACATTCTTTCACCGATTGTGCTTATGCCCATCTTGTTAAATACTTAGTCGCATTAATAATATATCGCGTGCCCATCTTTTTCCCTGGTGGTTATATCAGGCCTACAGAGTCAATCGCCCATTTATCAAATACTTGTAATGAAATCTAAGGGTTTAAGGGAAGTTCGTCCCTCCGTAATGGCTTCCATGTCTTCTGACAAGCATCAAATGCACTACAATATGCCTTAGAATCCTTATGCATTGTTGGCCACCATAATCCTATACACAGTTTCTCGCCTGCATAGTGTCCTCCCGCTACTCCATGTCCTTCGACAAGGATGCTAGTATGTTCAAACTCTAGAACATATCAGCATAGTATTTCATTAATGCCCATATTATACAAGTGTCATGTGATCACAGAAAAGGTAGCCACACGGACCACTAATTCCTTTTTCTGCCAGGTGAAATATCTTTCTAGTGCTCTACCAGTAGTCAAAAACTAGATTATATCAGTGAAATGATCATCTGTGACACGCACCGCAAAGAGTTGCACATCCAACAACTTGTCTTTTAAACTAGTAGGTTCTTCACATGTCTTGATCTTGGATGGATGATCTAGTTCCATGTTTAATCATCCAGGATTCACAATTACCTCAACATCATATTCCTAAAAAATCAACAACCACCTACAAATCTTCCCCCCCAACACGGGCTTGTTGACCAGGTACTTGTGTGTGGAGTGATTTATGTACATTTTGAAATGCGCGCCAAACAGGTAATGTCAAAAATTTTGCAGTGTGTAGACCATCTCCAGTCTTTCGTGCTTCATAGTTGAATAGTTGAAGAGTTGACAGTGTTCTACTTGCGAAGGCTATAGGATGATCAATTTTGCCTTCTCCAGGCTGGGTTAATACCGCACCCAACACAATACAGGAGGCATCTACAAGTACATGAAACTCTATCTTCCACTATGGAAACACCAAAATGGTCACAGTCACCATATTTTCCTTTAACACATCCAGACTGTGTTGACACTCCTCATCCCAACAGAAAGTTGAATCCTTCTTCAGCAATTTCTCCATCGGCGTAGTTATCTGTGCATAAGATTTTATAAACTTTCTATAGTAACCAGTGTGTCCCAATGTTGCACGCAACTACTTTACATTCTTCAGAGCTTATAAATTAACAATCACAACTATCTTTGCAGGGTCTACCATTAATCCCTTCTTGTAGACTACATGGCCTAGCAATATCCCATAAGGCACACAAAAGATATATTTATTTAGATTAAGGGAAATCTAGTATCTGCAACAAGTATCCAACATAAGGTGCAAACTTGCAACATGGAACTTTATCAACCCAAAGATAGTCATGTTATCAAAATGAACTTCTAAGAATTTATAGATGAACTCTTTAAACGTTGGGATTACAACCCTTGAGAACATCGCGGGCACATTTTTTAGCCTGAATGGCATTACTGTGTATTGGAAGCATCCCCACTCCATCGCAAAGGTCATCTTGTTGTGATCCTCCAACGCGATATTAATCTGATGGTACCCTTAGAACCCATCTATGGTGAAAGTTAACAAGAAACTCTCCCTCAAGATATCTAATCAGCCTCCCATGGCATAGCTCCATTTCCAAGTACCAATTCATTGGAATAGTATCTAAGGTGTGACAAAAGATATGCACCCATTCTGGTTGTGGCTCCTCTCCCGAAGCTTTAGTCCATCATGCCAAATGCTCGTGCGGATCATCCTTTCCACTATATTTTTCTGTCATACATGTATTAGCGTATCCAAACCTTAGCTTCATTATTCTCTTGTATTCCTTCCAATCAATGAACCTATCCTTTTTCTTACCCCACCAATGGGAAGGAATAGCATGCAGTGCCAACTAGACTGTCTAGAAATGATGATCTTTTGACACCTCCCTTTCAAACTTATCCAAAATTAACTAATATCATCTAAGAAATCATAATGCAAAAGATTTCTCACCTCCGCGGATACGCACCGCAACGATTTTATCATCATATTGCAACGTAGCATGGAAACTTCATGCAATCTATTATGCCAATGTTCAAGCTCTTCATCTGAATCTGAGGTACATGAGATATCTCTATCCCATGTAATTCGCCCATCTACAGTAGGATTGATCCAATCTTCATCATGCACAGTTATCTTGTATATTTGATCTATATCATCATGCTCCACATAGCCACGAACCAGTTCAGTGTAGTGCCCTCCCTCCGCAGGATCTAGTGGTACAATAACTCACAGCACCTTCCTTTCAAATGTCATCCTTCTCTTCTTCAAGTTAATTACAGTGTCCATGTCGAAGGCCCAATCAATCCCTAATAGCATAGGGTAAGGATTGTTTTCATCCACTATTTCAATTACTTCAAAATTTCCCATAGCACTTTCTCCTTCAATGTCGACTGTTACCCCATACAGGCGCCCCATAGGAATGATTTTCTGTTGATTGGCCATGCGTATTTGTATAGGAGACCATTGTAGTGCAAGCCTCCCCATCCTTTCCCATTTCTGCTTAGGCAGTACATTCGCATCAGATCCTAGATCCAAGATGACTTGATCCATTTCATACTCTCTTATCTGTTCATTCAGCCTCATCTCACGCCATGTTTGCTTCTTATGTTTACCTAGTTTCCTCACAGCGTGTTGTTATGAAGGAGTCTTAATTTTCCCCGTGTAATTATCAATTAGCTCCTAGAGCCCTTCTACCACCTTCTTATCCTGCAATAGCTACATACACGTTTTCATAAAAGTAGCCAATAGTGAGGGATCCACATCCTGTATTTCATTATTTTTAGCCAATTTCTCTTGACTCCATGAAGCTTCAGAAAAATTCTTCTTGGCCTCCATAAAATTTTCTCTAACCTAGTTGATGTCAAATTCAACTTCTTTTTTGGCAGCCTTGCGCACCCATCCTTCGGTCTCTGATTACTTCCATTTATCTTCTCCTGTGACTATACCACTTTGTGTCACTATATTAATGCTATGATCCTCTTCACGAGGCTCTGCCCTCATCATATGTATGTTTTGTGTAGGTTATTGTGTCTCTTTCTTCTGCATCTTGGTAATCAGCACTAGTAAATATTCTATCACATGATCAAACTTTCTACAAATATTGACAAGATGGATGTGTAGGGTTCTAACTATCACGCGCAAAATGTCCTACTTCACCATAGTTATAACAGATAATTTATCCACGACCTCTGCCAACCCATTCTCCTCTTCTTCTTCCAAGGCTTGAAATCCTCCACGTGCTATACTCACACCTTGATCCTGAGGCTGATTTCTACTTTCATTCGATATGAAGGGGTCCACTCCATCATCAATTCATAGCTTCGACAATTTCACTCATCATGTCCAACCAATTTATATAAAGTACAAAACAATTGTTGCGGTGTCTGAACAAACTTTTGCAAGAGGTGACAATTATCAGTCGCATGATTCCCAGCTATCTATCCAATAGTGTACCATAATGGTATTCCCGCGTTCAATCCTGCAATTTTATCAAGCTTTAGAGGCACAAGAACTCCTCTAATCAAGTAATTCTGATAAAAAGGGCAGTGATCCTTATCATGTCCCTTGTCTTTGCATTTTATACACCAAACTTCAATGACCTCTAGTTGAGTTTCCTTCCCTATCTTCAAGCTTTGCAAATCCATGTGCAGGCTTGCCAGCTGTGACTGAATCTGTTTTACTCCAACATTCATATCCTGCACTGGCATGGCTTCTAACCTCATCATGATCTCCACAACCTATGCTTGCTGTTACACTGAAATTTGTCACCATGACTATCTGCAGTTAATATGGCTCCATCAATAGTCATATTATCCTCCTTGTCAAGCCTAATACCTCTGCTCTCCATGTCAAGCTTCAAAAAAGAGAGAAAGTCACTAAAAACATGTTTATCTCTGGGTACACAGGTTCTCTCTACCTTGCCTGCATGTACGCATCCCAAACTCATTGTACCTGCGTACTTGTATGCTCTGTAAGCCAAAGGATGGGTGCGTACCCCTGTAAAGGTCAAAAGGCGTGAGTTTTATCTTAAAAAAGTTACTTGTGGTCACTTCTAGAGCCTTCTATAAGAGTGTTTGACATGTATTGAGTGCCTCCAGATGGTTCATGCATCCCTATGATAGAGGAACTTATCCCATCAAGAGAGGAGCTACCCCATCCAAAAGAGGGAGTATCCCATTGATGTTGAACTGAATAACTTCCTCTAGAACACTATAAATACAGGCATTGGGCCAAGGGAGGGAAGGTTGAAAGCTGAACATTCCAAAGGGTAGATGCTGCTGGAATTAGGACTTCCATTGTAAACTTGTGAGGAGAGATTACCATCCTTTCTTGTTGCCATATTGGGAGTGGGTGAGCTTGTCAAAGTAGAGGAAATCTCTTGCTGGACCCTGGGAGGAACTTGCACAACACCAAGGCTCAGGTTGTAATGGTTCCTTTTTTGTTTCCTTAATACAAATAAGTCCATTCTTCTCAATGATTTGTTGTTAATGAATTATTTCATGTACTCCTTGGTCTATGTGATGAATATGCTTTGTTTTATGGAATATTCAGGTGTTATGTAATCGTTTGATTGTTAGTGTATGCAGGTTTCAAAGTGAAGGAGGAGCTCATCTGGATCAACGAAGCTAGGCTGCTACAACAAGCGTTGGACCTAAGGTAAGATCGAAAAAAACTTGGTTTCTCATAGGATGATGTATATTTAGAGAACGATTGCTCTTACTTGTTCTGTTTGTCACTAGAGAGTCTTAGACTCCTAGGGAGGTTAGTTTTGTCCGCAAAAATAACTCTTTCCGCATGACAAATTGGCGACTCCACTGGGGACTCCATTGATGTGTTTGATTTTTCTTTTGAGTATTACTTTGATCTTAAAAGAGTCCTGTTTCTTTTGTTTTTTGATTGCTTGACTGTGTTTTTGGGTGGATTAGCTTAGAGTCTAGTTTGATTTTAGTTTTTCTTCATTTTACAGCAGTACGCACCCTCTGCGTTAGACACAGTGCGTACTCGTACGCACGATTTCTTTATACACAGAGCGTAGGCGCACCTGGTTAAACAGGCTGCCTGCGTACCCTGTTAAAATTAAGAAAATTCCATTTTTATCCATTTTTCCCCTTTAGATTTTGTTTTTCCTAGTCCTTACTGCCCAGATCCACTGGTTGACTGTCAAAAATCTTCACCTGCACTTGTTCCATTAGTGTCGAAAGTTTTAGTGAAATTCATTGAGATTTTAGCCTTAGGGTTTCGATTTTTATTGGTCCTGTAGTGGCTTTGGGTTTAGAAGTTGTGAAGCCTTAGATATCTCTGGTTTTGTCAGTCTTCTTAGGAGTCGGACCAGTCGTAAAGTCTACCCGTGTGAGCGACCTACCTTTGTGTTGGCTCTTTGCAAAATTTCGATATAACTTGCTCATTTAAAGTTGTGAATTTCATTTTCAAAAAGAACAAAAAGAGATTGAGTTTTTGTTTTGATTAGTTTGTGATTTTGCATAAACTAGTCCTTGGATTGATTGTTGCCAAGTAAAACGTCCCAGAATCATCCTAGTAAGCTTTTGCTTCTTAGATCGATTTGTTAAGTGTAAGGTTAGATGTATTTCCTTTGATTTGCTTTTGAGTGATTTTTCATAGATTCTCATAGATCTTGAAATTGCTTTGATTAGATTAGTTTTACATGCTTTTATTAAATAGGAAAATATCAACGATCTCCTTTGCGACATTTGCTTTAGAGTAACATTTGACGTCTTTGAAAGAGAAAGGAATTTTTCGTGAAGTAAAAGTGGTCATGTTTTGTGTGCTTTGAAAGATAAAGAGAATTGTTTCTTTGATTGTCTTTTGAGAAAGTTGGTTTATTGAAAAGATTGCATTCTCTCAACTCTCTTAATTAGAACATTCATTGAAAAGAGAAAATTATCAAATCATCTTAGGTGCATCTTTTAGAGAATTGGAGTCGAGTCTATACACCACCAAGTTTCATCTCCATCACCTTTGTCTTAAAAAACAGCCATTAAAATCAATGCTTAAAGTAAAATTAACTTAGAAATTTTTATTTTTCTAGGGCTCTGAAGCACCAACATAGATCAGGCTAGTGTCTTGGAGTAGGTGAGTAATTAACTCTCCAAGATTATTAAAACAAACAAATAGCTTATCTTGTGATAGAATAAATCCAACTGTTACATTTTTATTCTGGGAAAGCTCCTCTTAAAGGAGAAGCACGAGCTCGTGTCCGAACCAGTGAGGGGATCAATCCTCCCTCGTTGGGAACGACGCCAGACACGCACGTATTACAAACGGTAAACCTCAGATTATTGTTGAGGAGCCAGGGGATCACTTATCGGTAAACTTTGGATTGACCATTGTCAAGGAGCCGGTAAGGGGATTGAGCTTGTTACTCTGCCCTTGCGTGCTGTCGGAGTGTAGACTGTTCCCACAGGTGTATTTGTTGCTGTTGGTAACCTTAGTGGCCATAATCTTAGGATTCTACCCAAGGTGACGGTGGTGGGAAGATCCCACTGTACCTGGAGCAGACGTCGGCTAGACTCACTTGGATTTTCTGGGGGGTTCACTTCACTCGAGATGGTTAAAGTGGAGGAATTTGGTCCAGTCTATTCATTAAGCAGGTTGCCGGGGTAACTGTTCCACCCGCTCTTTCTGTACTGAATCCTACGAGGTTAGATTTCATCACCAACTAG
>APFE030385017.1:118097-141590 GCA_000404065.3 Pinus taeda
ATGCTTTGTTTTATGAAATATTGAGGTGTTATGTAATCGTTTGACTATTAGTGTATGCAGGTCTTAAAGTGAAGGAGGAGCTCATCTGGATCAGCAAGGCTGGACTGCTACAACAAGCGTTGGATTTAAGGTATGATCGAAAAACACTTGGTTTCTCATAGAATAATGTATGTTTAGAGAAGGATTGCTCTTGTTTGTTTTTTTTGTCACTAGAGAGTCTTAGACTCCTAGGGAGGTTAGTTTTGTCAGCAAAAATAACTCTTTCCACATGACACTTGTGTTCCTAACTTCTGTTGTGATAATGGTATTCTCATATGAGGCAACAACGAAGAAATGTACCAGTCTCTTTGTTGATCATCATTGATCTTCATATTAGCCTATCAGATCAAGAATTTTAGCCTGTAATCGAAATCCCACGAGGACTCATTTACCCTCTATTTTATTTCCTTAAACTTGGTTACAGACTGCGCCTGATACTTAGGCTTCTTAAACTCATTGTTCAACACCTGTTGAGTCTCTGCCATCATTTCTCCACATCTATCCATACAAAACTTGATGTACCAAGTCAATGCTCTATCCTACAACATTGTGACCAGTTGCAATTTCTTCATATTGTCATCTGTAATCTGTTGTGCTATCCATACAACATTCACGACAAACCAAAATTGTTTAGGGTCTTCGCTTCCCACCCCTTTGAAGATCGACATCATCATTGCATTCACCATGTTGAATAGTTGATGCGGAGGTGGAGGTGGAGTAGATATGTGAGGTATCCTCGAGATACCCTAACTTACTATCTATAATGCACTTCGCAGTGTACTTAGAATAGTTCATTTGTCGTTGTTGTAAGAGGATCCTAACAGCGCACTGTATTCAGAGCCTGATTCTTCATTTCTTCTTAAGGGTTTTCCACTTCACATAGTCCCAAACATCAAGGTAATGGCATATCTCTTTTTTCACACAACATCATCTTAATCCAATAGTTTAGAGATTTTAAAAACTTACCTTGTAGTCCCCTAAAGAGCCTGTGCTCTGCTTCATTATAGTTGATGGTCGTATCAATCATGAGCTCAGTGACAAATCCTCCTAAGATACAATCAATCCAATGATCAACGACTCATGCAATGTTATTTTCTAAAGCTTCCAGGTGCTTCACCAGCTCTGGATTCCACAAAATAGGGTCGTCAAGCCTCCACGTACCCTGACCGTCCGCTAGTCTAGACATCCACTCGTGTAATTTGTAAGGGAAGAAACAGAAAAAGGCCTCAGTTTCATCTATGTACAGGTATCTATTCAACCATTTTTCCTTGGATAACTGCAATTTTCTGTTCTCCTGAGATCGAGCCTTTCTCGATTTCTTTCTTAGTAGGAAACCACTTATTCCACATCACACATTCCTCAGATAGATCCCTGTCTTGGCAACAGAACCATTTTTTGGCTTGATGGGGCCTAACCCAGGTTCAACATTACCTATGCCAACTAACACAACCCTCACTGCTAGCTCTTTCGGCAACAACCTGAATAGTGCAAGCTACAGTCTCACCTGAAGCATTATTGGGTGATACTAGAACTAGGTTTTTGCATCCAGAGGCCTGTGTGATGGTTTCCTGAAGTTCCTATCGCTTAGATCTACCTTCATGCATCTCTAATCCTTCCGAAGAGATAACTACTACAAATCCATCTAAATGACTTATATATCTTCGGGAACATACTTAATTGTACTTATCATGCATAAATATTACAGATCTACCACTTTCATGCAGTAGACAAGCATTAATTCATATAGAATATATCACAGAGAAAAGATACATGAACTTAGCAAAAGTAAATAATAAGACACAAATGCATCAATTTCAGCCCCAAAATAGTCTTGATTAAGTATAATCATTCAATTATAGACTTCTTATCCCTGCGCACTTAGCTACAGGGGCCACCACACTTAGCCTGCGAAATCACCAAGGTCTCGGTGCAGTAAACTACAGGCACCTTCCCCTTTTGCCTAAGTATAGGAAACAAACTTTTCTTGTCTTAGCACATTGCCCTTACAATGATTTTTCACAAAAAGTTACTTCTAAGACTCACTATGACTCATCTATATATAGCATTTTCTTTACAATAACATGGTTCATGAACCATGGGTGAGTCTCAAAACAACTCTATCACCTACCCAACTAAGGGACTAAAGCCCCTTTGACTTCAATAGTTTCATGCTCTGCTTCCACATTTTGTGGAGACTTTATATTCGTTACAAAAAGATATTACAAAATTTTCTCAAAATTGACTTAAAACTTGACTTAACTGACCCTAGGGACCCCTTTCCAACATCTACGAATAAAGCAGAATATATTAAAGCAACATCATGTTGTACTCAACTTTTGTGGATGGGTTGCACTGTTTTATAAATTTCTTATGAAATTTATTATATTTTTTTCCACCGGAAAAATCGTAATCTTTCATTATATGGTGAAAAATTATATGTAGTAATGTTGTTAAGCATATGCAATTTAAGCCAATATATCCATGATATCTACAATCCATTCTTGTAAATGGCTGTGTCAAAATCAAAAATCATCATGCAGGATGATGTTGTATCAAAAATCAAAAAAATCATCACACAGGATGATGCTGAAATAGTGTTCTACATAAACATATTTACACCTCGTAGGGTGTTGATCATAAATAAAACTAAATTATCTACATCATATATGTTTGATAGTTCTTCAAAAGTTTAGTGACCATCCACCTGATGGTAGATTTGATCTATATAAGGCATGTGGTAGTACTGGTACTGTGAGGTACCCCTCTATTCTTGGATTATCCACTGTCCTCTTGGTAGGTGTGTGGCTTCCTTGGATAATCTGTCGGCACTGTGGTTATGCTCCCTATAGATATGATGAACAAGCATGGAATTAAATTGAGATTTGAGATGCCTAACTTCATCCAGAATATTTAAGAGTGTGTGAGCGTGACATCTAGTATTTTGATTGATCCAATTTATGATATTATTTGAGTCACCATATATCTGTATGTCTCTGCATTAATTATTTAAAGAAAAATGCATAATATGACGAAGAGATATGTGTTCTGCAAAGTTGTTCATTCCTACGCCTAGGCCCATCTTGACTTTAAAATAATGTTGATCTGATAGATATAGTAAGAAAATCCCCCCACATCTGTGATGTTGAGTGGGTCCATCGAAAAATGCCCATGGTGAGGAGTGGTCTATGGGATCGAGGGAAGCTGGTCTGCGAGAACGAGAAGGAGTATATTTAGGCAATTTGTGATATGATGCTATGATTTTTGGCAATAATGGATTGCCAGTGGATCAGACCATTTTCAAAGGTCAATTTGTTCCTTGCCAACCATATTTCCCAGCAAATGATCAGAGGGAGACACGAGAGGTTAGTTCCTGCATGTGCTCGGTTCCAGGCATCCCATGCTGCTGATATGTTGTCACCTTCCCATGTTCCCGTGAACATGATTTCATCAGCCACGTCATTTCGTATTTGTTTTATGGTATTGCAGGAAAGGAAAAGATGTTCTGTTGATTCGGAGTGTTGTTTGCAGAGTATGCATCAGGTGGAACCATACACAGATCTATGCATAAGTGAGTCCCCTGTAGGAACCTTGTTCCAAAGAATGCACTAGAAAAAGAGTCTGGTCTAGGGTGGAGCCTTTAATTGCCAAATGAGCTTCCACCATCTCTGAATTTTTTCTGGTTGTTTGTTTATAATCAGACTCAGGTAACCTTCCTTGGGCGAGTAGTAACCAAATTCGGCCTTGCTCCACATGAACTCATCTGGGCCTTCCTTGATGCAGATGTGGGATTCACTCAATGTGTTTGTGTAATCCTCCCAATTGTGGTGCTAGATAGGAGGAAAACTTAGTTGCACTGCCGATTTCCAAGCTTGTGTAAAAATGGATGAATTCTCATGGTTCGCAATATGGGCGATTACCTTTATGTTCTGTTGATCAAGTAATCGAATAAGCTCAGGAGGGAGGTAGCATCTCCCCCCTCCACCAGTCCATGGGCCCATCCCAATGCGAACCCTGGTTCCATCATTGATTCTCCAAGTAAGATGGCTATGGATGAGGGGGAGTGAGCACAGTAGAGCTTTCAAAACCGATGAGATGCATGTTCTGTTCCAACCAGGCAGTCTGATCCAATCCATTACTTATAGGGGCCAGATGTATTTGTGGTATGAGATAGATGTCTAGAGATTATGCTTGGTAAGTAATGTCCATCCCATTTTCACAGCTAAAGCATGTGCAAAGGATGATAGATATTTAAGACCCCATCCTCCCCATTTTTGAGGCAGGGCAAAATTATCCCAGCTAATCCATGCAAAAACACGTTTATCCTGTCCTCCATTCCAAAGGTATCTGCAACATATTTGCCTGAGACGAGCTAGAATACCTCTAGGAATCCATGCTAATGCCATCCAGAATACAGGTGTAGCCTCTAGGATAGATTTAATAAGCACCAACCTTCCTGCTCTATATAAGAAGTGATGGCTCCAGTGGGAAATCCTCTTCTCCAATTTGGTGATCAGCCAAGTCCAATCTGCTATCTTGTGTCCCAAAGGCTTGATCCAGTAACCCAAATATTTGAAGCCATGGTCAAGTGGTCGAGGGTTATTTTGGAAACGATGCAAGGAAATATTGGACTCATGAGAAGAAGTGCATTCCTAAGGAATAGTGGATTTTGAGTGGTTTGCCATCATACTAGTGGTTCTATAAAAAGTGGCAAGGATCTTTTCAAGAGTGATCGAATCTCGAATACTTCCATCCAATAAGATGAGGACATCATCCACAAACAGGACATGAGTCAGGTAACACTGATCAATAATCTTTAAACCTAACAATCTTCCATTCTACTTTTCATGATAAATGAGTCTACTCAAGCATTCCATAAAAAGCAGGAAGAGGAGAGATGAGAGAGGGCAACCTTGCCTGGGTCCCCTTTCATCATCGAAAAAAGGAGAGGCAGAGCCATTAATGAGCAGACTATAGGTGTGGGTTGATATGAAAGCCATTATCTAATTGGTAAAAGAGAGGGGGAATCCCATGTGAATAAGAAGCATTTTAATATAAATCCAGCTCACTCGATCAAAATCCTTGTCCAAGTCAATTTTGAGGATGATACCTTTTAGTCTGCGGGCACGAATGGAATGAATGGCTTCTTGAGCAGTGCCAATAGCTTCATGAATCTCGTGATCTTCAAGGAAAGCAAATTGTTCAGGGAGAATATGCCGAGAAAGGATAAGCATGGAACGATTCGCAATGATTTTGGAGATGATCTTATAAAGGCAGTTGCAGAGGGAGATGGGCCGGAAATCATCAAAGGAGGCAGGTGAATCATATTTTGGGATGAGGGCGATGAAGGTAGAGTTGATAGCATTATACAGTCTACCTGATGATCGACATTCCTCCACAACCTGTAGAAGATCCAAGGCCAATAGATCATAAAAAGCCAAATAGAATTCTATTGTCCACCCATCAAGTCCTAGGCTTTTATCCTTTTTGAACCACTTTAATACCCCCTCAAGTTCCTCCAAAGTGACAGGTGAAATCAATTCATTTGCTTCTTCCTCCCCTATAAAACGAGGGAAAAGTTCAGCAACTTATATGATATTTGCTAGATTGGCCTCATGGGGAGATCTAAAAAAAGTCTGAAAGTGGGAGGTGCCTAGACTGGAGAGCTTTCGGAAATTGTCAGCTTGCTCTCCATCAAGAAGGGGCATTTTCCAAATCGTGCTTGCTGTCTTCCTACCCTTGGAAAAATTTTGGTAAAATTCGGTGTTTTTGTCTCCTGCCTTTAACCAAATGGCCCTACTCTTTAGTCTCCATGATTCTTCCCTCTCCTTGAGTATCTTGTCTTTCTACTTCTCAAGCACAATCAGCTTGGCCTTCTCTACTTCTAAGGTAAAACCAAGATTTTTGTCATCCAACAATAATTCCAACTCAGCTTCAATGGCCAAAATCTTATGTTCATCCTTAGCCTTCTTCTCCTTAGCCGAGGCCATGGTTAATTGTTTTAGCTGAGAAAGGTTGTGGCAGAAACCTCCTGCCACTGTTCTATGATTTGTTATAGGGTGGGTGATCCAATAGTCCTTGACTAAACTTGTATATCCCTTATCTTGGAGCCATACATGATTGAATTTGAAGGGTGCCTTTGGCTTGGCATCATGTCTAAGAATCTCCAAGTAAATAGGAGAATGATCTGATTTTCCCCCTGACCCCACCCATTGTCTGTATCTGGTCAATATTTGAAGCAAGGGGATTTTGATCAAGAATTTGTCGAGTCTTCTAGCCAGGGCTCCGTCCCCTACTCTCCAGTTCCTCCATGTAAGCATAGGCTTGTTCATGGGGATGTTTGCAAGATGGTGCTAGTCCAGAATGTCCTTAAAGAAATCAAACAAGGGGTCAACTTGGGCATGTGATCCCCAAGATTCCCCATATCCTATGAAGAAATTAAGATCACCCCCAATGATAACCTAATCCCTAGATGTCGAATTTAATCCAAGAAAAATCTGCCAGAATGCCTCTCTCCGCTGGCATGGGCCATATACATTGATGATCCTCAAGGTCTCCCATAGCTCAGCCAGGAAGAGATCCATACCTATAAAGCCCACTCCTCCCCAGGTGGTAGATACGTTGATAGATTGGGGGTTGTATCCGATGGCTAAGCCCCTAGCTCTACCTATGGCATCTAGGGCATGGAAGTGCCATCCGGGTCTGATGGTAGTTAGGGTTTTCTCAATAGAATCAACGTTGCCCAAAGTCTCTTGTAGCATAATGATATCAGTCGGTTCATTCTCAATCAACCTCCACATGGCTAGTTTTTTGGAGGTACAAGCCAGACCTCTACAATTAAAGGAGAGGCATTTCATGGTGGTACCCCTTTTGGGGACCCTTTAATTTAAAAAAAATAAAAAAATAAAAAAACTTTGGTTTTTCTAAAACAAACAAAAAATTTAAAAAATAGAAAAAATCAACATAAAAATTGTTAATAAAATCTTATAAGCAAAGTTTAATACTTAGGCTTTTTAATTAAAACCCAAGTATTAAACCTTGATTATCCAAAAAAAACTTAATTAAATATCCCCCAGAACCCAAACTATACTTATGCTTAAGTATTAAACATTATGGGTTATTTAATAAAAAACAAAATAAAACGAAGTTTTTATCCCAGAAGGTTGAAATCTTTATAAAACTCTAAATAACCCGCATCGCACATAAGAAATAAATATAAGGCAAGACTGGATCTAAATGGGTTATTAATTGTTTCCAAACAGAACCCCGCATCCATCACAATCACATGATCCGCTATAAGTCCATGCTTCCTACCTTAACCGATTGTGATATGCGATATCACTCTAGACCGAACACAAATTTAAATCTACCAAGTTAAAGTATCGCATTTGGGACATCACAAAGACCCAAAAAACTTATGTCCATACACTGCTCCCTTTTCCTATTACGATATGCGATAAGGCTTGGACCCGTTGTGATTATACACTGCGATTTATATTAAAATCATGTCCAAGGCCTATACAGCATTCGCAAAATTCTAAAAAGTCATGCCTCATCCCAACACCGATTGTGATATGACATCAGCAATGACGTCAAATCACTGCTGACTGGAACATTGTTTAGGAATTTTCATAAAGAATTTTGAAAAGTTTCATTATTGTACTCCTGGAATCATCTTTGTGGGAAGGAATAAACTGTTGCTATTTCTTTTATGAGTTGAGCGAAGTGTATATAGTATTTCTATCATTATACCTTTGTTTTTTTCATAAGTAAATAGTAAATCTATCTTTTCGGATTGCTTATTACTTGATATTTAAACAACAATGTTACATGTATTCACTATTGATCATGTCCATTGATATTTTTATACATGTTAAGAAAATTGATTTGATATTTTGAATGTGATATGAGTTATACAAATTATTTTGATTAACTACTTAATCAAAGTAATTATATTGAAATATTTTCATTTTCATTTGTGCTTGAACAATCTATATTATCATTTACTAAGGAAAATCATTATAGATCAAATTCAGATAAAAGTTAAACAATCCTAGGTTATGGAGTAGATTAATGCATATATTTTTCCATTTAATTCATTACTGCAAATGCATCTATTTCACTTCATTATAAGCATTACACACTCATTCAATTACCTTTCATTGGGAAACTGGTCGCATACAATCCAGTCGGAGCCATTACCTAAACGGAACAGGATTTGTCTTAAGATTCGGACCGAGTGGTTTCCCCCTGCATTGAATCAGCGATTTTCGCGGCCTCGACAAGATGACACAAACTTTGCAAGATGTACAACTATCTTATGATCAACCGATACCTATTATTTGTGACAACACAAGTGTAATCAACATGTAAAATAATTTAGTCTTTCACTATAAGACCATTCATATCCCCATCAACTACCATTTCTTAAGGGAGCAGTTTGAAGCTCATATTGTGAAGCTCGGGTATGTTCCCACAAAATAACAAGTTGTTGATATGTTTACAAAGCCACTTCCTAGAGAACAATTCAAGTAGTTAAGGTAAAGATTGGGAGTCATTCCTTTTGCCTCCCTTCACTAGCTCCTCCTCTAAGAGGATTAAGGCAGCTGATATATTTTTAGGATATATTGGTGAACCTACCAAATCAACAAGGATCAACATCCAAAACTAATATTTGTAGACATGAGAAGCATGATGACAAGGGAAGCATGTTGGTTCCTTTGCCATTGATGTCAAAGGGGAAGAGATCTAATGGAATCAAATAAAATTAAAACTAAGAGATAGATCTATGGAAGGAGAAATCTAAAGGGGGTGAAATCTATAAGTTCAAAGGAGAAATAGTGGTATACACAGTAGAAAAAGTTTATCTCAGGGGGAGAAACACTCATGTTTTTCGTAGGCTATTTCTAGAAGAGAAAAAGGTGTTTTGTTTGATTTTAGTGTTTCCATCAATGCCAAAGGGGGTTAATGTTGGAAATATGTTGTCATTGATGTCAACAGGTGGAAACAGGAGGCACAAGTGTCAAATAAATGCCTCAAGGAGCAGGTTCCATGCGCACAAGAAGGAATCCTATGTCTAAAGATAAATCTAGTCAAAGTATGGTTACCCCAAGGCCTTCATAGCAGAGTTAAAGGTGGATGGAGTCTTTGGCATACAACTAAAGTTGGTACAAGTGCCAAACATGGTGCCAAGATCAATGGATCCTCTAAGACAGAGCTCTAGATAGATGTGGTAGCAGTGAGTTGGACCACAGACGAAGCCCACTCAGCAGGCTTACCCTCGTGGATACACCCCGACGAAACTATTTTGGTGCCCAAGTCTAAGCGACCAAGAGAAAGTCATCAAGACATGACTACTAAGAAATATCCAATGGCAAGTGAGAAACGAAGCCCATAGTACAAGTTGACCTGATAGAGGTAGCTCAGAGGGTGCACCTCGAACGTTTCAAATTTGGCATTAATGAAAATCATCGGGATACATTAAGTGGGTGGAGCCCACCCAAAAATGGTATCTCGAAAAGGAATTCTCAGAGGTTTATTTGGAGAGCATGCGACTAAGCTCCAAGATGTAATAAAGTGGGTAGAGCCCACCCTGATGTGATTTACTGAAGGCATAACAAGGGGGCAGCATAGTGGAGAGCCAACCTAGAGGTTTTTGCAAAAAAATAATGAAAAAATTTGGTAAGGCAAAAGGAAAAATAACAAAGGAATGGTTACAAACAAGGCCTCTAAGGACCTTTTCTTTCTCCTCCAGGAAGACAAGTGGCAACTCGTGATTGGCTGACACAATGTTAGGTGGTGACATCAACATGGACACCTAGCAGAGGGTTTCAACATTTTTGGGTACCTAGGTGGCCCTTTTCTGTGTGACATATGTCACCAATCACAGGTCGACAAATAGCATTGGTGACGTAACCGTGATTTCATCCCATTGGATGGAGCCTGATGGGTTGTTAACGGGGTGCATAAGGGATGAGCGGAGCCAGAGGCATTAATATGACGTGATAGTTAACTCAGTCCAAAGAGTTTTTCTATTTTCTCTTGATGCAGTGGGAGAACCCCATGGTACAACTCAACCCACAGGACAAATCCCAAAAATTTGTTAGCAAAGCATGAAGGAATGTTCTGAAAATAGGTGCCGAGACATGGAGGATAAAAAGAAAAACAACCAACAACCAATCAAATCATGATCGGGCGTTCCCTACAGGACATGTCGACCTGACGACATGACCCTAGAGGGTTATTGTGGTGCACATAAGTGAATGTGTCGGGAGGAAGGGAGCTACGAGCTAAGCGCCCAGACATGGCCCTATGACCACAGGAAGAAATCAAGGGCACATAGATATAAAGAGTCGCGGAGGCTCTAGGAGCGGATAAGCACCAACTCCTTTCGATTGTTTCACGTAGAAACATGACCAAGGGCATGGAAAAAGAATGTGGGGCATCCCCAGATCTTGGAATCCCGTAACTTTCTTAGAATTGAAATCAATAAAAAGCTAGGATCTTGGGAGCTCCGGCTGTTGGGCTGATGGGTGTTCGCTTCGTGTAGAAGCATGACCAATGATGCAGAATCGTTAACAAAGGAAATAGGCTCTTGATAGGACTTGAAAGGGATTAGCACCCAAGGCCTAAGCCATTGGTCACAGAGACCCGATCTTATGGAAAAGAAGCAGGAAAAGGAGCCAGTGAAAGGGGCTTAAGCCTAAATTCAACGGAAATTACTGTTTGGTAGTAAAATTGGTAGTTAATCCAAACTTAACTATAACTAAAAATAGAATAAGCATTGTTAAAACCTGTAAAAGTCCAGATTATCTCAAAAATGCAAATAAACTCGGTTCAAATGGCATAAAAGGTTGGTTGAGGTCTGAGAACTTAGTGAGCTGGTGTAGAGAATTGGGACAATAGGACAAAGGAAAAAAATAAGGAAACAAAAAATATCAAGCCAAATTCTTTATAGGCAGGCTTAATCAAGCAGAATAGTGACACAATTTTTGAGACCTAGCTTTTGGTGCAGCAAGGTGTTTTTGTGGTGATAGTTGTAGGTGTTTTTCTAAAATTGTGACAAATATTTAAGTGTTTTTTAAAGGAGAGAAGACAACCATTGATCCTAGAGTGAAAAAATATTAAACATGGAATAATGAGTGTCTAAAGCGAGTTGTATCTTGTTGATTAGGGGTTGGCGCTTCTTCTATTGGGTGTCATAGAATAGTTGGGGTTGTAACTCCATTCAGTTTCATATGATCAATTAGGAAGTTGTAGGTTCCTACTAGTTGTATCCAAAACATTGTATTTTCAATTTGTAGCTTTCCCTATGAATGAATTGAAGAGAAGATTATGAAAGTTACTTGTTCTTGTAATCTTTGTTATGGTTATTTAAGTTATTGTTGAAAATGCTCTTTACTATCTTACTGTTGTCACACAAAGTAAAAACAAAATTGAATTGGTAAAATTGTTACAACACTAATTCACCCCCCTCTCAATATTGTCCGGGTTTCCAACAACATCATTGTAAAAGGCAGAATAAAAATTGTTCCAGAGAAGTTCATTTACACAGAACTCATTCCTAGTGAATAAGAAGGCTATGCAGTCTTTCTTAGGAAAGATCAATTTCCTGAGAAAATTCATCTCTGATTATGCCCAGATAGTCAAGCCTATACAATATATGATTAAGAAGGATGCAACATACAAATGTGATAAACGAGAAAAGGACACTTTAACTCAAATCAAGTAGGCAATTTTTGATGCACTCGTGTTATTCATCTTAGACTATTACAAAGATTTATTGGTTTATACCTTTTCTTCAAATTCGTCAATTGTGGTCATACTGACTCAAAAGGATACTGAAGGAAATGAGAAACCTATTTCTTTTATGAGCGCCAGTCTTCCGGGTCCAAAATTAAATTACCCTGCCATTGACAAACAAGCATATGTGGTATACAAGGCAATTAAGTATTTTAGGCCTATATTTTAAAATCTCATGCGATCATATTTGTGGCTCAATCAAGGATAAGAACATTTTTTGTGCAATGGGAGCTGGGTGAGAAGAGGGCTAACTAGATAAACTTATTACAATCTGGAATTCAAACTAGTTCATACCATAAAGGGTCATGGTGTCTGTAAGATACCAGCTGAAGCAAGAGATGCTCCTGGGCAAGATCTTAGAGGTTGGGTGCAAGAGATAGAAATGTACAATATTGAACATGTTCCTCAGTCCACATCTACAGCGCCATGGTATACTAATGTACAACACTTTCTAGGGCATGGCACCTTTCCCAAGCACTGATCAAATAAACAGAAAATGGAAATATGTTTGAAAGCTCTATCTTACCAACTAGTTCATGGAGTACTTTTCAGAAAGCACCACAATGATGTTCTGCTGAGATGCCTTGAGTCATAGAATATAGACAAGGTACTTAGAGACTTGCATGATTGACCCACATGTGGCCACTATGTGGGTGACACTACAACACATAAAGTTATGAGGGTTGGTTATTATTGGCCCACTCCATTCAAAGATGCCCACGCTTATGCCCACAAGTGCTTGGCTTCTCAGAGGCACACTAGTTGAGATTAGAAATCAACTACCCCACTGCTACCGGGTAGCATTTGAGGAACCATTCCAACAATGGGGCTTAGATGTCGTCGGAGAAATTTTTCCCCATTCATCAAAGAAACACCAATATATTATCACAACAACAGATTATTTCACTCGGTGGTCAGAAGAAGTTCCCTTGAGGTAAGTAAATGACCAAGAAGTCATCCACTTTTTGTGCCAGAACATTGTAACCAAGATTGATGTTCCTACATCATTTTTCTTTGATAATGAAACTTACTTTTCATCATTAAAAATTTAAGAATCCACATTAGAAAATGGAATTGTATTAAAGCATGCATCTAATTATTACCCATAGGGAAATGGTTTAGTTGAACTGACAAACAAGAATCTTATTCGTATAATTAAGAAAACCATCTTCTATGATCAAAGGAACTAGCATAACGCTTTGACCAATGCATTATGGGCTGACTGTGTAACTCCTAATCCTTCCCTGAAAACATCACCATACTTTTTGGTTTACGATAAATAAGATATCTTTCCCTTGAACCTATATCTTCCATCCTTGCAACTCTCCCAAGAGTCACATGGTAGATCTTGCCTTCTAGTTCAGAGCAGGATAGACACTTTACTCAAAATTGAGGAAGAAAGGATCAAATCCAAGGAGATATTTTTTGTCCACAAAAGTCATGTAAAGCATTGGTTTGATAAAAATTCGTAGGGGCAAAGAGTTTTGATGTGGGTATCCTACTACTATAGTAGGATAAACCCCGCAAAGAAAAGGAAAAACACATGAAGTTCCAACCTTTGTGGATTGGACCATTCACCATCGACAAAATTCTTGGTCATAATATCTACAAGTTGGAATATTTAGATGGGAGGATTGACCCCCTTCCCATAAATGGTCAAAATTTGAAACATTATTTTCAATAGAAGTTACATGCTACTCTTCTTGCACAATTTGTTTTATTTCTTTTCCTTTCCTTATGCGTCAGTCGTACATGTGTTATGTTAGTCATGTCCTTTCATGTCATGTTTGTTGGTCATTGTACATAGATAAGACCCTGTGTAAAATTGCATGACTCAAAAGTAATTTGTGGTGTAATAAAAGAGAATTGTGACAACCACAACACTCGGCTTTCTGTTTTTCTCCTTCTTTGTCCGGGAAAATTCCAAAGGTTGAGCTAAGCCTAGAAGGAAAATATGATTCATCCAAAAGGAGAACCTTGAGGGAACCTATGAGATTTGTGCATATCCTAGTATCAGAACTACTCAACTTGGTGTAAATGTACTTATGTGCTAATGCTTTTCCAATCTAGTAGATAAAGGATAACAAGAAAATATAAAGTCATAAAACCAATATCAGAGGTCTCAAAACAATTCTATGAAGGGGGTCAAACTCATCTGCTAAAAATAATTCAAGATCCCTCTTCCTCCCATTGAAAATAATAAGTGTCGATGCATAAACCGATTAAATAAATAAATAAAGAATGAAATCAGAGAAATGCTTCCTGCACAAGGAGGTGAAGCAAGTGACTTCACTAGGGTACTATCTAGGCTCATTGGCAATGAAGCAATGTTTGTGCTCCTAAAGTTACTTCGCCGGGGTACTGTCTAGGCCTACTCGCAAGGGAGCAACACCATAGATGAAAAATCATAATTTGAATATCATATACTTGTCGCACACATTTCCCTTTCTTGGATTGAAAAGATTGTGATATAAGTGTATATTTTTTGTGTGATCAACCAAGAAGGAGAAAGTAAGATGCTATGTGTATAACCAGGTCGAAAATGGGAAATAAAGGAAATCAATACTTCATGAAGGTCTGGCCCTTTAATCGAAATAACCTCAATAACCTCAAGTTTCGTCACACTGTTTAGAACGTCTTAAGTGCATTTCATGGTTCTAACATATTTTTCATTGTGAAACAACAATTTTTGTTTGCGGTCGCACACACGTCACCTATTGTACTTGGGGAATGCATGTAAAGTGGTGTTTTGATATATACTTATCATTGTTCAATATTTTCTAAGTTTTATCGATGAGTTGGTGTGTGTCGCACATGGTTTTATGTCTAAAACTCATCAATTTCTCCCCTTTTCCTATCTTCTACACATACAAATTTTTGCTTCAAATTCAACCCATTAAGGCCAAAAGCGCATGAGCACACATTGAAGCCTTGATCAGGAATCCTTCATTGTTCAGAAGTGTGCCATGCTGCCTAAAAGAGTGCAAAGCGCACTCCCTAAGCCACTTCCCTTTCCATGTTCTGAACTATGCACTTCCAGAGACCAATTCTTTCTTTTAGTGCACTCCTTTGAATCGAATAAGTGCACCCTCCTTGAGTACATGAGCACACCTTGAAGGCCATATGCCCAAACCTTCAACCTTCCACAGTGTGCCATGCACCCTCATAACCCTTTGAGTTCATGAACACACTCCGAAGGCATGTGAAGCTTCACCCTTCAACCTTCATACTAGTGCCATACGCGCTCCTAGGCCTCTTGAGTGCATGAGCACACCTCGAACGCATGAAGCCTTCCTCCTCCAACCTTCAGGTGTGCGCCCTGTTCCCTCCCTCTCTCCCTTGAGAGGACAATGCACTTGGGAAGCCAAATCCTTCCCCTTCATCCTTCAAACTTATGCCATTCTCCCTACCTTTATTTTCCTCTTCCTCTTGAGTGCATGAGCACATGTCGAAGCTCTCAAGCCTCCCCCTTCAACCCTTCATCCTTTTAAAGTGCACCCTTGGGCCAAAAATATTTCCTTGTCCATTTTAAGCACACTAAAAAGGAATGAACATAGAATCGACATAAAACATGTTATACTAGGAGATTTTCAGGATGATGGTTGCTTATCATGAGTGATTGTATCCACAGGTATCTCAGGAACAACATGATAAGAATGCATGAGGAATATCAAGCAAAGAAGAAAAACAAAGGAAGTATTGAGGAACAAAGAACACATTGAAATCTTGATGATAAAAGAACCCAAAGACTCCAAGATAAAAGACAGTTTAGAGGGAGAAGACATCAATGATCACAAGTTGCATGAAGAACGAAGACACAAGTGGCTACCATTTCACCATTGAAGAAGCTCCATGTCATCAAAAACTATTAGTCCCAGTCATTAGAGATAGTGACATGTCACATCTTCATCACATGATGATGTGAAAGTTACGATGTAATGTTGTAATCATTGTAAATACAAATAAGTAAAAGTACAAGAGTCATGTATGGACAAAATAGTCATGGAAGTCCAAAAGACATGTAATACCAAAATTCATATGTAATTCCAAAAGTCATTTGGAATTCCAAAGGTTATAGAATTCCAAAGGTCATCAAGAGTTGGAAAGTCAAGATTCATGGAGATGTGAAAAGTCAGGCCTCAAGATATAAAATGATCCTCATTCCTCATGTAAAGTACTTTTAACCTTGGCTTCTCCCATAAGGCATTAGAGAGACAAAGTTAGTACTTTTGGGGAGAAAGTACTAACTCTAACACTCCATATCGGAGCTAGTGATGTTTATTGTATTTATGTATCTTGGAACTTTTGCTTAATATCGAAGCCTTCCAGACCAACACATTTACACAAATGGATTGTGAATGTTTTTAAGACTATTTGGATGTTTATGATTCATGTTTTTTCTTTCACATGTACCGGAGTAATTGAATTATTTCAGTGAATTCAACGCTTAACTTATTGGAAGTGTGTCGTAATGTTTATAATGATCATCACATCTATGTGAACTACTTCACTTGATCTGGGACAAGTCTTTCTCATTCATGTGTGTCTCCATTAGGGTAGTACTATTAATTCTCTCTTAGAGGATCACTTTATTTCCCCCCTCGCAGTAGAGAACCTTGATACATCTACAATTGAACATTCACAAGGCACCATCACTTTCTCATTCAAAAGGACATTCACTTCTCTCTCATGCTGACAGTTAAAGCCAAGGCATATCTTTAACTAAACGACAACCGAGATGTATACCGGATGGGAATCCTACACCAAATTGTGTGAGGTCTAATGGGGACCTTATATCGGGGAGATCCCTTGTATGTTGATGGTATCCAACACTGTCAAAAGTTTTATATCTTCATTATGAATTAGAAAAATTTGTTTTAGAGCAATATTGTAATGCACAATATGGACATAGCCTTCAGGCATTGGATTCCACGATATTTTGTTAGGAACCTTATGTGTATTCTCCATACATCTATTTTTTTCCATAATTATCTAAAAGTGAATTACCTACACTAACAACCAACTGAAATCCTCCTCTTATTATATTGTCTTGGATGACTTTACCAAGTTTCATGGACTCTAAGGAACCCCAAGTAGGAAGAATAATAGCAAAGAATATTGACTTGAAATTCTTTTATACCTTGTCATTTTTGTGTTACAACAATAGTAGCATTATCCCAAGTGAACTCTTTCACTATAGAAACATTCTTCTTCAACGAAATGGAGTGGAATTGCCATAGTCATCACTTATATTTTCAAGACGTCTATGGTAAAATGCAAAATTATTGATGAGAACACACTATTTATGATAGTATCATGTCGCAAAGTGATAACAAAAAAGATATGTGTTTTCTATTTCCTTTAGTGAATTGGTTGCATTATTTGATTTGTTTATTTTCTTGTAAAATGGAAAATACATAACCCCCATTTTTTAAGAGTATTGAACTAACCCAAGCAACCTTAGCTCTGATCTCTTAAGTGTAATCAAGAATAATTGGTTAAACCTCCATAAATATTTGCAAGAAAAAATTACATGTATGCATTGGATGTGATCTCAATAATACAAAAATAACCAAGGAGAGTTAAAAGAATGCTCATAATTTCCTTGGATCTCAACAACATAAAAGCATATCCTTGTTCACATAGGCTAATGAAAACTGGATATTGAATAACCTTGTAGCATTTAATTAAAATTTGAATGTGTTCCTACATGTAGCCTCAATTATAAGCATTGTTAAAGCGTGATAGCTAAAACATAGGCTTATTACGATGGAGCAATGCAAGTTCCTTTCCCATAAACAAAACCATTTCCCATTCAAAAGATAAATTTCCTCTTTGTTGTAGGAATGTCCACATTACTAGCTTATTTTGATCATTATGATTAACAACTTTGGTTGAAACTTCAGGGAGGCAACCCTAAAGTTTATTCAAGAATAAGAAACAAGTCCTCAAGTTCAAGAAAATTAAGTATGCTTGATAAAGACCTAATGAACCCTAAGCAATGAGATTATGGCAATTGACTAATATCCCAATACAAGGTGAACCACTAAGTCAAGGAGGATGAAAGGAAGTGATGAATGATGATTCTTGGATGAAATCACAAGGAACCCTACTAAAATCACTCTAAGGGAAGTGATGAATGATTATTCTTGGATGAAATCACAAAGAACCCTACTAAAATCACTCTCTTCAAACCCTAAAAGGAAAGCTACTTGCTAAAAAACCTAGGGATGAAACTAGGGTCCTAGGTCTATCCAAATCCCTAAAACTAACTAATAAATCTCAACTCTTTTCAAGATAAATTATTAGCTAGGGAAGGCTGAATTTATGGCTAATTTTCTTGGGAAATATGTGACCCTTGTGTTAAGGTATGAGGCTTCATATACATGTCCCAACCCTCTTTTTCCTTTTGATGATTTTCTTTTTAGTTTGGGGTAACAATGGCTTTTGGAATTTATTTCTTTCTTGCACCAACCTATTCAGGGGCTCCTTTCCCAAATGATTCAAGGCTCGATAAAGACTTCAATGGTTAACCAATCCAAGGTGACACTAGTCACGAAGCTTGGCATGTGAGGAAATTCATAATGAGTGGAAGGTGGTAAGTATGGTCCGAAGATGGGCATGCTTTCATCACTCCAAGTATGCTCGTTGAAGATCATCCTAAGAGAAAGATAACCTTGAAATTTGTTTTTTTTTAATAGAGTCGGTTACTAGATTTCTATTCCAAAAACGAAAAGCAGAGGTAAGCCCCCATTACATCAATGTCAATTCCCTAAGGGAAAACCTAGAAGAAAACCAGTGGGCAAGCATTCCCTATCTTCCAAACCCTTCCATTTTTTATTCTAAAAGTACCGATTGCACTATCCTTATAAATACCTACAAACTGATTCAATAAGAGTATACATTTACATAACATAATAGAATATTGGAGGAAGAGATTTGCAGATAGAAGAAGGATAGAAATGAGGAGACTAATTTTTGTTGACTGAAGATTCATAATGAGATGGAAAGCGATTCTTACTGCTTTGATAGTTATAGTTCTCTCTAGTCTTGTTAAATAGTAGACTCTTCAAATAGTTGGTCGTTTCTTCCATATGCTTGCATTCGTGCTTTAGTTCTACAATTTCCTTCATCTTCTCTTCCAGTTGTCTCTTCAGGAATGAGTTCTCAAATTTTGCTTCAAATTTATATTCCTTTATCATTTCTCTTATTTGTTTTATCATGAATTTATTAGCTCTGCACATAGCACAGCTCTCGCACTTAGAAACATTTTCCAGAGGATTCCTTTCCATTTTTCTAGAGGGATGAAGGCGATCTTTCCAGAAGGGAGAAGAATATATGGTGATTTTCCCACAAGACAGGCCACCAATAATTCTAAACCAAGAGTTAAGACTAGAAATGAGCCACTAGAGAAGCTCTAAGGGAAGAAGCATAATCCACCAGGACAGCACAAGGGGAGGCACAAGCCTCCAAAGTTGCACGAGGAGGAGAGGAAGATACTACCAAAGTTGTGCGAAGGGGAGAAACAAAAACCACCAAATCAATGTGAAGGGGAGGAGCAAGACTAAGATAGAGAGGAAAAAAAAGACCAAAGGAGCGTAGAGATAGATACAGGGAGAACGAGAGCTTCTTCTAAGACTAGGAAGAGAGATAAGGAGAGTGAAGGAAATAGAGAGACTAGAGAGGTGAAGGAATCTAATCCAATAATCCAAGTGTCGACGTAGGGAAAGAAGCCACCAGAGCTACGTGAAGGGGAGAAGCACGAACCACCAGAGTTGCACAAGGGGGAGAAGAGTCAAAAACTGCCAGCAAAGCGTGAAGGGGAGAAAGCTATACCACCAGAGGTGTGCAAAAGGAAGGGGCCAGAAAAAATCAAAGAGGATAATCTTGAACACCCAAGGGGCACAAAGACAGATGCAGGACATTTGAAAGCTGCATCTGAGTCTCGACGGAACTAAGCCCGAGGATAGTAGAAACACGAAGAGAAAGAGAAGAAAAGAGATGGGAACAAGCACTAAGAGACAAATATTATATAGTTGCACAAAGGGCCTCTTCATGATAGATAAATTATTCATTTCACGAGGAGCCTACGTGGATGAGACTTTCTTGATTGACGGAGTTTGACAATGATGTTTCTCCACTACTAGCAGGCCTAGATAGTACCTCGGCAAAGTCATTTTAGGAACATAAGCATTGCTCTTCTACCAACAAGCTAGGACAGTATCCCAACAGAGTTTCTTTCTTCACCTCTTTGCATAGGAAGTCTTTCTCTTCTTTTGCCTTTATTTTATTTTTTTCATCTTTTCATTTTGTTTAAATAATTGTGCATAGGAACTTATTGATTTAATGAAGCGGAAGATGGATCCAAACTTATTAAGAGGAGAGGTTGTCCCTTCAAAGAAGGATATTTATATATACCTCTGACACAATTGTTAAGGTTTTCCTTGACTCCTTACTCTACTCTATTTAGATGATAAGGAATAACCGAAAAATAATAAAAGATCGATTAGAGTAGGCAGTAGTAGTTATAGGTTCAAGCAACGTGATTCCACTATGGTTTTCTTTGGGAAAGAACATATTTTCCTTCAAAGTATCATCGACTAAAAGATGCAATATTCACGTAAAGAGAGGGAATAAATAGATAACCAAGTGCTGACAGTAGCACAACTCCCTTCTAAACTTCACCATGCTTGCTTTGTAAACCAAACACGGTCTCATGCGGAAGCTAACCTACAACTGAAAAGAAATGAAAAGACAAAAAAAAGGTGCAAGACACAAAGTAAATCAAAGCAAAACAAAGCAATGAAATCAAACAAACTACTGCTACTCCTAAACTGACCAAGAATAGGCTAGACCTACGTAAAATGAAATTTCCAGTGCAACCATTGATGCATCGGTTGGCCTAGGTAGGCAAGGGAATGCATATCAGTAAATATATTCAAGAATAACATAAAACAAGAAATATAATACAATACATACCATGACATTCAAAGTTTGAAAATGCACGTAGAAAAATATGAGAGAAAAGGACATGCAAGGCATTCTACGGATACATTATGGTGTTCAAAGACACTGCGGCAACATGACATGTAAGAACAAAATTTTGAACTTCGAAACTGGGAGAACATAAAGAAAGAAGACAACTTTTGTTTCATAATGGAGCTTGCCAGGTATGACTCCTCCAATGACTAAGCGATAAGGTCATGCAAAAAATATGGAGGATGCAAAAACTTTGAAACAAAATGATTTTCAACTTGTGTTGAGGACAGATGAGGAGCCTTGAAAGATACATCGCTATTCTAATCATAATTGGAACTGGTCTCAAGGGTACGAGAACTTGAAATAACCATCAACTCGAGCTAAATTTCCTCGAAAACTTCTAAAAGTTCCAAATCATCAAAGATATATCATCAAAGATCAGTGGCTTAGAAAAACAAACAGTAGAAAAATCAGTCTTGACCAGATGAATGGGCGAAAATATCATGACAACCATGATAAGAAAGTTCAAGATTAGAAATAGAGGCATCCTCACGATATGATGAATCATAAAGATGGGAGAATTGAAAATAAGAAATTTCACCCTCTATTTCTTAAGAAAGATGAGACGATGGATTCGAGAGATTAAGAAGAGAAAAATTTCCCTCTCCGCATTCATATGAAAAACTGACATTCCATGAATTCTAAGTGTGATTAGAATTAAAATCATTAGAAACTAATTCTTTGCAAGATTCAACATGAATGACATAATCACATAAAATGTCAGGGTAATGAGAGAGAGGTGTCGAAGGAGAAAGTTCAATATTCATCACAGATTCTTGTTCAAAAATAGACTCCCACACATAGTCATCGAAAATGATATCACAGTTTGGCTGCTCAACACCAACTCCATCCTAAAATTGATCCTCATGAACATCGACAGAAATCGTTGAAATAGGTGAACCAAACAACTCACCATCAGGAGGACCAAAGGAATCAACGGTTGGAGGACAAGAAGATAACAAATCATCACAAACATAGGATTAGTAGTCCAAACCTAGGCTAAAATTTTGAGTATGTGGGGTGGGAGAAGATGGTGGTAAATCAACGGATGAATTCTCAAGTTCTCCCACCTTAAACTACGAAAATGGAGTTGTTAGATGATGTTAAATTATGGTATGTTGTATTCTTAGAGCAGTTTACTTCAAATCTTTTTATCATCCATTGTTTAGCAATCACATAAACATAAAGTAAAGTGCAGATAGAACATTAAATGATCGACAAAAAACAAGCCAAGACAAGAGACACAAGATGTGGTGGCTAGCCAAGGACAAACCCCAATGCGAGGAAACCCTTTGATCAATTCTTCTTTAATCTTCAATACTTCAGTAGAGAGAAATAGTACAATTCATAATTTTGTAATTTTATAACAACAGCAGCAAACCCTAAATCAACAAAGTCAAACTTGGTCAAAACAACCAGGGATTGACTTCTAGTCAACTTGAAGAACTCGGTCTTCAACAGCTATCTTCAGCAGCCCAAAATAGTCCACAAACCTTAGTCAAATAGCAGTCAACATCTGGTCAAAGTCTGGTCAAACCTGCGGCAGCTCCGTGACAGTCAACACTGGTCAAAGGAGTAGTGAAACCTGGTCAAAAGTGCTGAACAGAACTGCGGCTAGCCTAGGAGAGGCTACCCAACACAATATGTAGTCAAGAAGGCCTCCACGCTAGTCAACACTATCCAATTAGCCCACCTGTAGCTAGGTCAACCTAAGTCAACGTTGCCCTAACTAGAAATTGGCGTCTTCCTTCTTCAGCCACACGTGTGAGAGAGAGAGGCTCATCTAATGTGTAGGAGAGAGATAAGATGAGTGATGAGATGAGTTCATAGTAACTCAACCTCACTTGTACTTATATGATTTGTTGGGCATGTGTGCCACACATTTAGTTGCTGGCCAACCTTGACAATTTGTCAAGTAAATACAAATAAATTCATTTCTCCATAGTTACTTGTTGGAATCAGATGATATTTAGATTAATCCTACACCTCTCGACAAGAGGAATCTAGGAAAAATATTAGCTACCATAAATAAGGTGACCCACATGGAGTTTGTCCCTAGTTTCCAATTTAACACTCCTTCTCAACTAGGGAGAACTCCATCTGCTAATTTTTCTAACCGTCAGTCCTATCTCTGCCATCATATGAGCTACCTGGCTCTACTCTGCTCTACTGAACTATGAATAGAAGAAATGATTGAGGATGTATCATACCATCCTCCATTGACCTGAAGTCAATCTCAGAGTGTGTCATACCACCCTCACTGATACCAAATCAGTATCATTGATCCTAGATCAATGGAGGTCATCCTAGCATGGGGAGTGTGGTAGATAAAACGATGTGTCCATAGATAGTACTACTAATGGTCCCTAACCCCATTTCCATACTCATTGATCTTATGAGAGGTACTTCCCATGAGTCCTAGACTGCATGGGTAGGATGCCTCAACACGAGAACTAATCATCCTATCCACATGAGAACAAATCATCATGTCCAACAGTCACCACGAGATAACTAATCATCCTAGCCCATAGGAGAACTAATCATCATGTCCCACAGTCACCACGGGGTGTCATAGGGGAAGGTTGAACCTTTCACCCTGTACATAGTGCACCACCA
>APFE030385017.1:141721-163612 GCA_000404065.3 Pinus taeda
CTCATAGCATCCTTCCAGACTTGATGCTTGATAGCTTCTGCAAATGATGAAGGCTCACTTTGGATGATCGTTCTCATGATGGTCAAGTAACCCTGATACTTGGTCGGCTTCTTACTTTGTTGGAAAGTCCCTTTGGGTGCAATGTGTCCTTCAGCATCATCAAGTGTCCCCATAAGCCATGAAGGCCTCTTCTTAGAAGAGGAAGGCTCTTGCAAAGGGGGATCAATAGGATCCATAGGTTCTTCCACATCGGACATCATCTCATCTTCCTTTTCCTCCAGTTTCCTGGTGTCAACTTCTTTAGATTCCCTTAGAGTAGGAAGATTGTCAACTTTGCTAAGAGCCATATCTTCGTCAAAGGTGACATCATGGCTAATATCAACTTCCCTTTGTCCAGCCACATAGATTCTATAACCCTTAGTATTTTCACTATAGCCCACAAAGATTCCTTTCATTCCAGATGCACCTAATTTATTCCTTTTCTCTTTCAACACATGAAAAGATACAGGACTTCCAAAAATTCTAAAATGAGATACGTCAGGTTTCTTACCAATGAACATATCTTCAGGAGTCTTGGAACCCAATGCTTTATGAGGACATTGGTTTTGTACATATACAGTAGTATTTGCAACTTTGGCCCATAGAAACTTCGGAAGTCTTTGATCATGGAGCATAGCATAGACAGCTTCCACCATCATACGATTCTTCATTTCCACCACACCATTTTGCTCAGGAGTATATGGTGTTGTAGTCTCCCTCTTAATGTCAACCTCTTTACAAAAGTCATGGAACTCATTGGATTCATACTCAATCCCATCATCAGTCCTTAAGGTCTTGATCTTCTTTTCAGTTTGATTCTCAATCAAGGCTTTGAGGTGACAAAACCAAGAGAACACTTCATCCTTCTTTTTCAAGAAGTATATCCAAGTCTTGCAAGAATAATCATCTGTAAAAGTGAGGTAATATAAATATCCTCCCAAGGAGTTCACAAGCATCATACCAGATATGTCTGAGTGAACCAACTGCAATATATCAGAGGTCTTGTTGTGGCTTGAAGTGAATGATCCCCTTTTGATATTTCCTTCGACACATCCCAAACATACATCTTCTTGCTTGAATTTGAACTTGGGAATCCTGGTCACCATTTTTCTCACATGAGGTAGAGCTTTATAATGAAGGTGAGAAAACCTCTGATTCCATAGTTCAAACTGAAGAGATGTGTCACAAGACATGATACCCAATGGACTTCCTCCGACCTGATATAATGAATCAACTCGAAACCTATGAGTGAAAGCTTCTTTAAAATTATTTTTCCCAACATGTACCCTTCCATCGATGAAGGCCACCTTGTAGCCTTTGTCTTCCATTGTAGAAATGGATACTAGGTTCTTTTTGAGATCAGGTACATATGGGACTTCTTGTAAATGAATTGTATTTCCCTAATTCAATTGAAGAGTGACATTCCCTACGCCTTTCACAGGATATTTTGAGTTGTCCCCAAGAACAATTTCTAGGTTGGTCTCCTTCTCTATCAGATTAGAGAGAGCTTATTTGTAACCAGTAAAGTTCCTTGAGGCACCACTATCAATAAGCCAATTTCCCAGCGATTCCGGGGGGGCAGTAGTAGAGAGGGCCACTGGTAGGTAATATTCATCTTGCTTATTGTTAACAACGTTAGATTCATACCTGGAGTTTATTGCTTTCTTGAAGGGTTGACCTCTTCCATGATTTCTAGCATTCCTTTTACCTCTACCATTGGACCTGTCATTCCTTTGATTGCCTTGAAAGTGATTTTGATCATCGTCGTGGTGTGAATCCCTTTTATCAGGGCACTGCCTCGCATAGTGGCCCATTTTTTGCAATTTTAACATCATCCTTTTCTTCCACCTTTTGGTCCGACCTTTCCTTTGGATTTAGCCCCGGAATAGTTTCTTCTTTTAGCATGAGAAGAAAAGGCAGAGGGATTGACTTTAAGTGCGGGCATTTCTTACTCTTCCATCCTTGTTTCTTCTTGAATGCATCTTGCCATCAATTCCTCAAATCTAGGAATTACATTATTGTTGAGAAGGGTAGTCCTAAATATATATCATTCAGGTGGCAGCCCTCCAAGATTTTTGATAGTCATTTCTCTGTCAAGAACTACTTCCCCAATAGAAATGATATCATTCTTGATCTCAGTGATTCTTAAGAAATATGCTTGCATACGGTAACCTTTTCCCTTCTCAATTTCCTTCAGCTTATTTCTAAGGAACAAAACTTGATTTGCATCATTAACTTTAAATAAACTCACCAGTCTATCGTAGATTTCCTTGGAGGTGATCAGCTTAGAAACATAGGCCACCAGGCACTTGTCGAGAGAGTCTCGAATCATCTTCTTTGCTTTGACTTCTCCCCTGCTCCACTTGTTCCTTGCAGCAGCGGATGCATTTGATGGAGACTCAATAATTCTTTCAGTAAAGTCAAACTTGGTCAAAATAGCCCTGGATTGACTTCCGTTAAACTTGAAGAACTCGGTCTTTAACAGCTACCTTCAGCAGCCTAAAATAGTCCACAAACCTCAGTCAAATAGTAGTCAACATCTTGTCAAAGTCTGGTCAAACCTGCGGCAACACCTTGACATTCAACGTTGGTTAAGGGAGTGGTCAAACCTAGTCAAAAGTGTTGAATAGAACTAAGGCTATCCTAGGAGAGGCTGCCCAACCCAATCCGTAGTCAAGAAGACCTCCACGCTAGTCAACACTCTCCAATCAACCCACCTGCAGCTAGGTCAACCCAAGTCAATGTTGCCCTAACCAGAAATCAGTGTCTTCCTTCTTCAACCACACATGTGAGAGAGAGAGGCTCATCTAATGCATAGGAGAGAGAGAAGATGAGTGATGAGATGAGTTCATAATGACTCAACCTCACTTGTACTTGTATGATTTTTTGGGCATGTGTGCCACACATTTAGTTGTTGGCCGACCTTGACAATTTGTCAAGTAAATACAAATAAATTAATTTCTCCATAGTTACTTGTCGGAAACAGATGATATTTAGATCAATCCTACACCTCTCAACAAGAGGAATCTAGGAAAAATATCAGATGTCATAAATAAGGTGACCCACATGGATTTTGGCCCTAGTTTCCAATTTAACAGATGAGGGGAAGATGAAGAGTCACTTTGAACAACAACTTCATTCATCACATATTTATAATCTCTATAACCAAGGAACGTTGAGAGACTTTTGCAATATTCATATTCTTGTGGATTCATTGAAATATGAACAACAAATTTGAATTTCTCTTTCATTAAATTCCAATTGATATCATCTTCAGAAAATTCAAAACAAAAATGAATGAAATGATCGTGAAAATCATCAAGTGATACATCAAGTGATTTTTGCAATCGTGTGATTTTCTTAAAAACATAAAGGCGTGATAGATCTTTGTCACAAGATGTTCGAAAGAGTGAATGGAAGTAATAGGAAATGTGTAACACCATTCCTTTACACATGATTCAAATGTGAGGACGAACAACCTGCATGCAATATCCTCATAATGGATATTGTGTTTTGTGTAAAATTCGAAAAAAATCAGCAGTGTGTTCAAGAATGGTCATTCCACCCTTGCCATAGAATTTCATATTTGAGAAGCCATTAATTATTCCCGTGGGCACTTTCATATTTTTGGTTCTACAAAAACATGTCGGGGTTAAGATTTGGGAAGAAGCCATTAAATATGCATAAAATTCAAACAAACTTCATCGGCTCAGCATGTCATTTGGCCCTCCTTCTAGTGCCAGAAATGTTGACAATGGTTAACCCGCCAACATTCAGGGGATCTTCCCGATATGAAGTCCCAATTATAACAAGTGTGTGACCCTACGAAAATTCAAGTGTGATGCATGAAGGTTCTAACAAATAGAAGGGAAAATGAGCAACCCCTTCGAAGCATGTAATAATATGTAGCTTGAAAGGAACACATGAGAAGAAATGACATCACAAGCTAATATGTTAATTAGTTCACAAGTTAACAATAATGGAATTAAACAACAACACACATTCAACGAGATTCATGCCAGTGAAAATGAAATAGTTCATAGGCATAAGCATAAGTTAAATAATATACATTGCAAACATAACAATAATAGTCCTACTATATTCACAATATATGCATGAAAATGTGTTGGCTCTAATATTTTATTAAATAAAAGTTCCAATCGTACATACATCACTGACGGAGCACTAGCCCCAATAGTGGAACGTGAACTCAACATCACTTGATCCTCCAAAGAAAGATACTCCCTCTATGATATGGAGAATCCAAGGCTCTCATAAACTCCTACGCTCATGATTCTAAGCCTAAGCCTAAGCCTATCCAAAATATTGGCTCCCAAATTCCCATTACATGAGTTGTGAGGGTTTATTTATAACAAGGGGGAGGGTGACTCTTCAACACCCCCCCCCCCCCCCCACCATGACTCTTGGACTTCCCTCATGACTCTTCAACGTCTTTAAAAAATAACTCATTAGATTACATTGTGACTCTTAACATTCCAATATCAACACATGGAATTCCACTTACAAATTCATTACAAATAATATTACAATTTACACCCATACCCACATAAGACAAAATTGGGTAGAGCCAACAAGACATCCTAATAAGGAAAAACATATCATGATTGAGTTTGGGGAAACTCCATTTCACCAAATTCCACTTGATGTTTCTTGACCACATAATGATGCCAATCTCTGTAGCATGCAATGATATCCCCAAACTATGCCATGGTGTCAAGTTGGAAGTGGACTCTAGCCTCCATGGAATCTGGGCACACTGACTTGGAACCAATTTCTATTTCATTTTTAGTAGGAGTAACATTGTGTTGATTTGGATAGGCGCACCAATGTACTTTTTCATATTTTGTTTTTCAACTCAAGATCTTCCTTGATGGTTACCTGTATCCATTGTTCCAAGTATTCATCTATCTCTTGCTTCACCTAGTTCTTGTGCTTGATCTTTGTGAGTGAACCGACTGATGGGATCCTGTGGGACTTCACCAAGGAATCCAGGCTATTGTATAATTGTTTATGTGAGGATTCAATGTTACCAATGAATCAGGTGAGATGTTTGTTGTTCTGGATCAGCATTTGAACTCTTGCTTTCTCTAGCTCTGCCTAGTTCTTTATTTTCTTTCCCAAGTCAAGAGGTTCCCTTTTTTATTTCATTTACCATTCATGCACAATAGCGATGGAACTTTGTACATTCTTGAGATATTTGACAAAATATTTACATTGTTGTTGCAAGCCATGCAAGTGGAAAACTACCTTATGCGCGATAACAAGCTCCTTGTAAAGACTCTTCATGGTCTCTCAAGTTTCGATACTTCATGGAGTATTGATTCCTTCAACTCTTCCAGATGGACCTGTGCGAAAGCTGCATTCTGAGCTGCTCCTCGGAGCTATTAAACCTCTTGCCTAATAGCCTAGAAGTTCTTTGCCAGTTGCTTATTCTTGACCATCAAATATTCAATGTTTAACTTTGCTACACCTACGAAGGCCACATTGGTTGCGACAACGACATTAGGATACCTCCTGGTGTCAATCAGAATCACCCTTTCTGTAATGGATGCACGAAATGAAAGGTCACCTGGAAAATGTTTCTTCCTCACTTGTACAATATTTTTCTAAATCTCTTCATAGGTAAAATTGTACGTATCCATCACTAAACCATCATCAAGATTAACAACATCTTCTTCCTCGCTTGGATCTTTCTCTGCTAGAGGAAAGGGAGACTGAATGTTGACTTGTTGTGTACTTGGCATCAAGTCGACATCTTGGTTTTGCGGCTCTAGTTCCTCCATGTCTTGGATTTGAATCAACTCCTCTATATCTCGAGAAAGATATTTATCATGTATTTGATTTATCTCTTCCTCTAACTATCAATTATGTTCTAGCTCTTCAGCGTGTCTCTGCGTTGTTTATTCTTCTATTGCCTCCACTCTTCGCCTTTGTTTTTCTTCTTGCTTCTTCTTCTCTTCTTCTTATTTCCTCTTCTACACCTATTCTTCCCTCTTCTTTCGGTCTGCTTCCTACATCCTCTATTTCCTTGTTGCCTCTGCTACTAAAGTAGCTTTCATAATGGTTAGATATGCTTTCATCTTGTGGCTTCATTCTCCCCCTGGACTGGGCACAACTTTCCTCTTTCCCTTCTCACGCACTGGGTTGTGCACTTCTACTAGTGTTTCCTCTAGAGTAGCTTCCTCCTGCGGAGAAACCTATGAATTCTTGCCAAACTGATCAGCTCGCATGACATGGAGGCACTGTAATAATTCCTCCATCCATCCTCCTCCGACTAGTGAAAGGTCTTGCTTAGCCACTTAAAATGGATTCTCACATAGTGGTCTTTGCAAATACTCCTCAGATCATATGGATTGAAGCCCCAAGTACCAGATGCAAATTTATCTATTGCCTTCCCTTTGATATTCACAACTTTAAGGTTCTTAATCTCATACAATCTGATCTACAAAGGAAGGATAGGCCAAGGTGCTTTATTCTTCTTATGCAGCACTACTGAAAACCATGTGGAGATATGATAGGAAACCTCTTACATGACTAAGTTTTTGGTGGCATACCTCATTAAAATATGTGGAAACTTCTGTCCTTCGAATACCCTGAGGAAGATTCCATCTGGTGAGGCAAACCAATCTACTATCCACAATATTGCTTCCATTTCCTCGTGTGACAGGAAAGTTGGCTCTTCCTCAAAGATCATATTGTATAACGAAATGACGAAGTGATCAGTTAGCTTCTCCTTTACTCCTATGGTTGCACTCTGAAAGCAACTTGCAATAAAAATGCACAGCAAGATCCTGTGGTGTCCAAGTCCAATTCATGCTAGGGAATGCATTGTGTGTGCAAGATTGCATCTAGTAGATATGCATACATATAAAATATATCTTTCCCGCCCTTCAGAGAACTAAGGGAGTTAGATACATGGATCCGCAATGGTTGAGCCAACAAATCTAACCAGTTGAATGGTTTGCCTTCATTCACAACCTGGCCCAATAAGAAATCCCACCCTTGAGGAAAGGTCTTGGTGCTCTGATGACCAAAGATTCTACAAAATAAGATGATCAACAACAGATAGGCCCTCTTGATAAATTGCGTCTTGTATGTGTTGGTGGGTGTTTGACAAAACTTTGATGGCTCTTTCACCCAACCTTAACAATCTCCTTGGTTCTCAAGTAGTTGTTCTTCTCAAGTAGTTTTTCTTCACATATAAGAATGAATCCATGAGCGATTCTGGATCAAGAAAATGGTAAATAAGGTGATAGTTTGCTGCCAGAAAAGAAGCAAGCCTCTGTCCACTAGTACTACCAAGAGTCATAGTATTTGGATTTGTGTGAGACAGTATCCATCTAATAACATTTGCAAATGGAAATGTTAGGTACCTACATGAAACCTTGTGTAACCCTGACTTATGGACATTGACATACACTTGTCAGTCTTTCAGATCTTCTTTGAAGGTTCTTGCTAACAAAATTCCATTCATCTTCTTCTATGTGAGATCTGATTCCTTTTCTATAAATAGTTTAGTGTCTAAGTATAGTGGGAAGTAAACTAGCATACTCTCAACTACCTCCTTGATGCTTCTCTCTGTGAGCATATCCTTTGAAAAAAAAATCTTGGGTTCCATTATAATAGTGATAGATGAAGAGAAGTGATCAACACCTACAATACTTATGGGAGGAAAAAGCACTCATTGCTGACAATAAATTAGCTTAAGCAAATTTACTTACAAAGAAAGATTAGGCACAACCACGTATAATTACTAGTAAAATTATGCAATTTTGGAAGTCAAGGGAGGGAGACTGGATGAGGGAATTGTGCTTTGCGCAGTCTCAGCATCCAGAGATGCAGCTTGAGGAAAAATTTAAAACAAACATGCAAGAAGAGTCATCGTAACGGTGACCACTAATGGGAAAAAACAAGAAAACTAATGCGACACTCGTGAAAGGAGAATGACAAACCAAATCAACACATGAACAAGCTAAAATAAATTAAAATGCAAACAACCATGAAAATCAATGAGAAAAACAACACTCAGAAAAGTCAAATGATAGAAAAAGTAGAAAAAGACCACAAAAGAAAAACTCACTTGGAAAAGCACTTGCAAACTCCATCAAAGGCTCCTTGATCTCCTTGTGAATGTTAGAGTTCCAAGACCAAATGTACAAATGAGCTCTAGGGGCATCAACTAAATAGATATGGATTGATTTAGGTTTATGACACGTGTTCCTAAAAACAAGGAAAAAGTGACACTTGGTGAAAAGTTTCCAAAATAGTAATTGTGCCACCTTCAGGAAAGCAATTAGAGAATCCCTATTTTCTAAGGATGTTTTTTTTCATTTTTTCTTTCTTTTTGGGAAATTTTGCATGCACACTCCGCAGAAGGATTATGCAATTCCTAAGGGCTGGGAAACTTCTTGACTCAGTGCATAGTGCAGTTTCTTAGCTCAAGGGATGGTTTGTGCAGTTTCCATAAACAAGGCTTGGATGCCATCTAGAAATGCACATTTATCAAGATCAAGGCTAGCCTGCCAAGAATAATTGTGCAGTTTCTTGAGGCAAGGTTGGCCCACCTTCCAAGATTGCTCAGTTTCTAGAGGCAAGCCCAACCATGTTGCAAGGTCAAGTCAAAAGACTGCTTTTGACTTAGAAGATTCTGATCGGGATCAAAACAAGCTAACACAAGCATGCATAAAATATAGGTCTTTGACATACCATGAATACTTTACAACAGTAAAAGATGATCTCTTGTGGATAGAAGGAAGGCTCCAAAATCAAAGTATGGGAAACATTTTGAAGGGTAGTTGTAGCAACTACAACACTTGTTGACACACTAGTAGAACTACAACTCTTTGTATGAGTCTTATCTCATACAAAACATGTCTAACTCTTAAGGAAGTATTGTTCAATTCATTTATCACCATAGCTTCTTTACTTATATTGTATTAAAGATATAGATCATACCATCCTCTTTGTTAGCGTCACACTTAACTAAGCCAAGTCAAACTAAATTTTTTCGATTGGGGGTGGGGAGTATATAGATACACAAGTGAAAAGAATTGTTAGAGTTTTAGTTTTCATCTATGGTGTTGCTTCACTACCAGCATGCATGGATAGTACCCCTACGAGGTCACTTTAGGAACAAAAAAATTGCTCTGCTGCCAATGAGCTTGGATACTACCATCTCATCTCAAAAAGAGAAAATTCCTTAGTCTGAATTTATGAAGGCAAGAAGAAAAACAATCTGGACATAATTACTAGCCCTAATTGCAGAGATAAAGTTGATAGTATACATAAAAAGAAGGGGTTTTGGAGGGATACAAGCACTTTTCTTGATGACCAAATAGATAGAAGACCTTCTCTCCCTAGACTGAACCTATCAAACAAGAAAGAAATGTTTTGGGCTCATTCTACTAGCCCTCTTCTCTATGACATAACCTCATACTTACTCAAGAAGAGCAAGAGTTTAAGGACTCTAATCTTGATGAATGAAAGGTTATTTGAGGAGTAAGAAAAGGTTTGAGGTAATTTTACAAGATCTAAAGTCTTCAAAATTGCATTCTATTGTAGTCAAGACAAGATGTCATAAGGTATTTTTATTATCTATCAACTTGGACAGATGTCAAATATTCCTCAAAAGGCTATGAGCATTATCAAAATATTATGAGCATAAAACTTTATTGTGAATCCTAGAAGAAAGCCATCCTTTATAATTTCAAGAGGACCAAGATCCTCTCTCTATAGTTGTGCATAAGAATTCAAGACTGACTCTCATTCCAAGCATTAGTATTATTACAAGAGGATCAAGACATAAATTTCACTTGAATATGAAAGGATCCTAAATTATTCTATCAAGTCTTCGTTATGGACAAGTTTTGAGTGATCATAGTCTCAAGTTGAAAGACATGTGCATGATTATATTTTGGAATACCTAAAAGGTTTTCCTTTGTCACCTTTTCAAAGGGATCCAAAAGAACTATTGAAAGAGGATACAACTATGCATAGAAGATATCCCAATCGAGGGTATTGATGACCACATTATGAGCTTAAGTCTTGTTGAAAGAATTCCAAAAACCATACTTTACACCTATGCATCAAGGCATCGAAAGTTTGAGCACGTTCCCTATTTAGATTTTCATATTGCAAGTGTGAACAAGTTCTCTCATTGGTCTCAAATCAAATCTAGGATAATGGCCTAATTGGAAATATAGGAGTGATTTCAGTCTTGTAAAGAAACAAGTCTAGATCTCCTCTTGTTATGGGTGTAAACACACTTCAAAAGGATATAAATTGAAGCATCATTCATCTTGAAAAGGGTAAAAATCCTCCTACTCTAATTTTGAGAAAAAGAGAACTATATTGAATCTCTTAAAGGCACATTTAGCTTATCTTCAAAGCTATAATCACCATTGATCAAGAGAGAATTTGCTAACTTGTGTAAGTCACATAAGAATATAAGAATATTTGTGTAGGTTATGTGATGAGGTTAGCATATAAAAATACACAGTTCAAGCCTGTGCAAATCAATGAGATGACCTGCATTGAAATGTACATCTATTTTAATTTACAGTGGCATTATTTTTGGAATTGTTTTTTAGTGTAGCTCTTTAAAGTTGTCAACAAGAATATGGGTCTATGTTTGAAATCCCTAACTCAAGGGTATGATAATCTAATTGATCACATTGGAAAGAAGCAAGCTACATGTAATGGTAATGTCACAACATTAAGTTCAAGATAATTTTGTGTTTAGTCATTATAATACTCAAGTAAACATTTTGAAGAAATTTTTGGGTATAAGGAATTTTGTTGCACCTGAAGCAATCAGCTTTGTGGAACAGTCAGATCTGCGGGACTTGTGCATCACAAAGTTGTAAGATGAGAAGCAACAATTTATTGATTTTAAAGAGATAAAATCCAGAGGCAATAAGTAGGGGCATTATGACAAACATCTCTTTGAAGGAAGGTTTAGTTTGTTTTCATCCTATCACTAAAGATTGGGAAATCTTCAATTTTGTTCCATCATGGGAAAGAGTTTTCATTGCATCAGTAGCTCACAATAATAACAAGAATAAATAAAGATAGTTTTTTTCACATCCATTTGAATAAATCTTGGGTAAAAGGGATATCGTTGTAGGCAGTTCTCTAGATTTGTGCATCACTAATGAGCTATCATTAAAGAAATATCATACTGATCCTAGAGCAAGAATAGGTTAATAGATAGATATAGTAAAGAATATCTTGAACTGATGCACACCTTAAAGAAAAGCGACAAAAATACCATTACATCTAGAATAACAAGTCACTACGAAAAAGATATGTAACCTCGAGGCATGTATGGCATATTTAATTAAGGATCCAACATGAAATGTTGTAGGTTGTGTATGGTTCTAGGGTTTTTAGTTAAAATTGTTGATCTTGGTATTGATATCTAAAATCTTCGTCATCATAAGTAAAACCCTAGACATATGGAAACTCTAACATTATTCCCTCATAAAATCCCAAACCCTTGGTCTTTTAGGGTTTGTGTACAATCTAGGTCTCATTAAAAGTATGTACATATGGATGAGGTTGATGAATTGTAGACCCCTTGGTCTAGGGTTAGCACCTGAAAACCCTAGGAGTTTATCCTCTAAGTTTCCATGGTAACCCTAGATTGAAAAATTAACGTCATGCTTTTGTTAGTGTATACTTTGCTTGGGTGTACTAGTCAATGAATCCTCCAGGTACAAGAAGAAAAGTAATAAGGATGAGCATATCCTTTATTTTGGTAAGAATGATGGAAGAAAGGAACTATAAGGACCCTTGGATTATTGGTCACTCTAATAGATTCATGGTATAATCATGTGACTATGGATTACTGGAAGAAAAGAATTAATAAAAACATATGGAAGGACTCAAGAACGTGATATAAAAATCAATTAGACGATATAAAGATGTTGTGGCAAGATGATAATAAGGATCATTTAAGGATCCTCCTTTGTGATGTCATGGAGTGATTTCTTGTTAAAATGTGCAACTTCAGTCAAATTCCACCTTGGACAACTAATTTACAGAAGATGTTTATTGGAATGAATTCATATTTTCGAGAGGACAAATTTCGACCTATGGAGCATTGCATTATGATAAGGGAAAGTGTGTTTTTTAGGTTGAGACCACACATGTGGTTTTGGTCAAGATCAACCCCACCAGTCATGTAGGCTCATGAAGCCAAACAAACATGACCTTTGATCCACATTGACTTGTATAAATAAAGGTCAAGGAAACTTCATTTTGGAATCTTCACATCACACATCTTTCTCTCTCATCTTCTGATTGGTTTGACCTCCAAGGGAATCTATTCTCTTCACACATGCGAGAGTTTGACTAGGCATTTTATCTCTGCGACGACTTTCTATTTTAGCCAGCTTTGACCAAGGTTCATTTGACCTATTTTGACTGTGATTTTTGGATGGTTGACTCTTTTTTACTAGGCCACATTGAATGGCATAGGAATTGAGGAAATATGGGTAGGTTTGACCTATGTTGAGCACAGGCCTAAGGTGGAAGTTTGCCAACAGGGCTGACCTTATGTTGGACCAATTTTGACCTCTCCAAAAATGATTGTTTTATTGTTGTTTAACTACCAAGAGAGGTTGATTTCCTCTCTCCTTTGACCAAGTTGTTTTGGAAGAGTTTGACCAACCTTTAACTTTATGGTTAGGGCATAGTTTAACTATCGTTGACTGAGGGAAGAAATGTAGACTTTGACATGGCCATCTAGAATTAACATGGTATCAGAGCCTAGGTGAGGACAAGCCAAAAAAAGAAAATAAAAGTAATCACCAAGGAATTTTTGTCAAATGGTTTCCACTTCAAGTATTGGAATGTGTGGGAATATTTTTCAAACCCTTGTTTCAATGATTATGAAGAGAAGGTCGCTAAATATTCAAGATAGGGAAAGAGAGAGGAAGTATGTCATCTAGGACCAAGTATTGAAGAATGTAACTAGTGTTTTTCTTCATCATTTCATTTCTATCTTTCAGAAGTGTCCTGAAGATGGACCCCCGTTGGGGTTCGAAACGTCGACAGACTAAACTGGAAACTGTGGATAATCCGGAACATGAAGGTACAAATAACTCCCACAGTGGCTTGAAAACCAACAAGGAAATTATTTTTTTATTTAAATGGATTGACGCATTAAAGCATGGGTTTCATGCTTGTGTCAATGGTCATTAGTTCATATCACCTATTGTGTGCTCTATGTTATTTTATTGAGTCAAAATCAAAATTCATAAAATTGTTTTTGTGTCAAAGGGAACTTCTCCGCCAATTCAACCCTTTTATTCTACAAACAACTACCATATATCCTTCAAAATCAACCTCCAAACAACTATACAAGTTGGCCTCAAGACAATTGTTCATTTCGGCTCAAAGTAAAGTGAAAAATCACTATAAATAACAAAGGAATATTGACAAATTTGAAGAGACAAAAAGTTCAAACCTGCAATACAGCAAATATTTCAGACCTGTGATACAATAAAGGGTTAGGATTTGTAATACAAAAAAGAATTCAGATAGGTAATGTGATAGAGATTTTGGATCTATAATATGACAAGAGAACATTTGATCTACAATTTTTCTAAAGCAGGAAGGATCCATGCGAAGTTCTATATAGAGGAGTCCAATCCAATAAATGAAGATCATGGGGAACCTAATTTCTAAAGTTAATTGTAGAGGGTCGAGGATCCTAGAGAATGATAGTTGCAGAAAACAAGAACAGAAGTAACAAGAAGGATCAAGAACTTAGTAAGGGTTGACATGGTGGATGGAATGGGTCTCTAGTCAAAGGGTCAACTTTGTCTTAAATTGATATAATATACTAGAGAAAGAGTTGAATGGGTTTTTCCCCTTCATAGGGGTTTTCCCCTAGTCTTGTACCCACCTCTTGTGTCCTTATTTGTTTTGCAATTTCCTTGATGAAGATAAAAAAATTGAGAGAAAGAACTAATAAAGAGAAAATAGCAATCACAATAAAATATCAACGATAAGAGAAATCCACTTGAGTAATCTAACTCACGTAATGCCCTAAATTTATCAACATGGTATCAAAGCTTGGTTCTTTTACATAACGGAAGTAAGAAGGTCACTAAGGCCTCAAGACAAGAAAAGGAAGGCAAGTCTCCTATAATTGAGCTTCTATAAGATACAAAATCAAATTCTAGGCACTCTAATAAGCCCTAGTTGCAGTTACTAGGCCACAAAACTTTGATTGGACAACGAAAAAGAATTAAATAAGATAGGAGCCTTGTTCTAGAATATTGAAAGGATACACTGAGCATTCTAATGAAAGAATCAAAGTACTTAAATCCTGTAAAGGTCATCAAAGAAAAATATGAACTATGTATTATCACAGTGATTTGAATTCTTAGAACTGTAGGTGACTAAGTTAATGTTTGAGGATTCTCAAGGAAAAATACTTACAAGAGAGAAAGCGATATTGTTACATATATCTTGATAAAACACAGACCTATATAGTGGTATAAGAACATCGAATTCGTGATAGATATGTAACATGAAATCAAAATTTATGCAATCACCAAAGGGGCCGAAAATTCTAAGAATAAGTATCATTGAATACCAAGACATATTCCTCATAAAGTTCTAAGTTATATCTACCATATTCACAAAAAATACGAAGTAATCGGGATGTTTAGGAGCCATCTTACAGTCCTATTTGGAAGACTAGAAGAAGTGACATCTGTCACCATAGAGAAAGACCACCTTCTGATCATACATGTATTAAAATGCCTCAATAATAGGAACAGAGATTTCCCACCTTATTTTTGTTATAAAGGAGACTAATATCTAATGCTCATTAGGCCTATCATCAAGCTATAGTCCCCATAGAAGACAAGAACTTGTAGTGTGTAAGTTTTATGCATAGTTACAATGTGATTATATATTATATATATATATATATATATATATATATATATATATATATATATATATATATATATATATATATATATATATATATAATATATAGATATAGATATACAGAGTTCAAGCCTATACAAGTCAATGAACCGACCTACACTGAAAGAAGCAAAAATTTACAAGTATCTCTCTTAAAGAAAATCTTTGAGTAAGTAACAGTCTCTACTAAAACATTGAAGAGTAGCAGCATCAAAAGAATCTTTGGTGAAATCAATCAATATCTTTAGACCTATACACTACAAATCCAAATAAGAAGGATGTCTACAGTTAGAAATTTTGGCATGACATTAATGAAAGTCACTGTACTCCTTGAAGGAATTTTTTGCGATCATGAGAAGGAATTATAACAGTCTCCATGATCATAAAGAATAAAGGTATGAATTCATGAGGTGTGTATAATTTGTTTATTAAAAATCGAACATTAGTTGTTGAACTAGTTATTTGATTCTAGCGTTTATAGTTTCCTATCTAGGATTGTAAATAATACATGTAAAACCCTAACTATATAACCATGAAACCCTAACCCTTGGCCTCTAGGGTTTGTGAGCTAACTATGGTATATGTCAAGTATGATTACATGAGAATAATAAGTTATATTTGACATTAAGTACCAAGTCTTAGATTTGGCATTTTTTAACCCTAGGATTTCATCCTCCATTATTGGTTAGAAATCCTAGATTGACATAATTAACATCATGATTTTAGTATCACATATTTTGTACTTATCAATAAGCATTGAAGGCATCAAGTATAAAATTCATAGGGAACATTTTGATAAAGGAAACTCTACAAGGTTTGTAAAAGGAGAACCTCCAAGTATGTCTAAAACTATAAGGTTTGTAGTAAAAAAAATCATTAAAATTAATTTTAAATTTTCCTTATATTACTCTCTTATGTTTAGGGTTTTGAATCCTAAATATTCTTGTTAGAAAGATCAATCACTATATTGAATCTACCATTTTTATTTTTTCATTTTGGTTGAAACCCTAACCTTTATGGTTCACTATAAAACCTTAACTTTTGATGCTTAGTGTATGTTGTCATGCACTTGACCAGGACTAACAAGAGTAAGTCTTAGTGAAGGCCATGAGTAGAGAATGGCATCCAAAGGATTGGGTAATGATCTAAGACTGATAATCCTTGATTATTATAAATCCAAGATAGGTAGTAGTCTCATGATCGACACTCTTTGGGGATCACATAGGGTATCCAAGACAAGAGTGGTCGAAGAGGACCAATGTTCTTTGAGGATTGGTAATCCAAGATAAGAATAGTCCTAAAGGGACATACATAGTGAAAATTCAGGTGGGTTATGTGCCCTGAGAGGTAGTTTAAAAGAGATTTATTTTGTGTAAAAGTGTTTTCTTAGAGTCCACCAACTTATCAAGTTGGACAACCCTTCAAGTGATCATGGTGTGTTGGTCTTTGGGTCTATGCTCTTGGAAGTATAATTTAAAGTTGATAAGAAGAGAAGTTGGGTCTATGGTCTTATAATATTTTCAATGTAGAAATAAAAATTGCTTGAAATCAAATGCAACACAGAACTAAATCACGCACCTAGTAGCCAAGTACTTGGTGGGCTTAAGTTGAGCAGCACTTCGATGAGTTTTTTTCACATATATGATTCCAACCCTAGTTAATCTTTCAAATATAGATATGCAAATGAAAGTACATGCAGAGCAAAGGAAGGGGGATAAATTAGATGAGAAATATTAATTAATAAAATAGAAGAAAATTCATACTAGAGCCTTAATCCCAATTAATAGAGTAAGAGTTTCTCCTACTTCCCTGCATGGAAAATGACTGTTTGTGGTCTTTCACTCAAATACAAACACAATGGTCAAAGAAAGACAAATACTACATGAATTTTTTTCATGGAAAAGTTTATTATTTCTTATAAACCTTTATATGAATCCCACTCGTCGAAGACATACAACACAAATATCAGACAAATTTTATTGTCTCACTTAAACCCTTACCATTTTTAGCTATTTAATTCAGATAGTTTTTCCACTTCAACATCTGAATTGATACTAGTTTTCCTACACATATTCATGAGACCAATGAGGAAAAATCAAATTAAATTTGACCAAATATTAAATTTAATTACATGAATAAATAATAATTAAAAGGACTTGAGTGCATGAATTCTTGAATGAGCTCCTCTTGGTTTCAAGAATAAATTGTCAGAGTAGTTTAATCTTGGAGCAAAAATCCCTCCACTTGACGAAGAAAAAACGAAGTCAACATTGAATTTGTTATTGATCTATTGGATCAAGGGTGTTTTGCTCTAATATTATCCAAATCCTAATTTATTATCTATTGAACAAGGCCAACCACGTGAAGGTGGAAGCTCTCATGGCCCCTTGCCCCCTTCACATCACTCTCAATTCCTCAATACCCAATCTATCTAATAGATAGGAAATAGTTGAAAGCAAGACATTAAGATAAATAAAAAAACAAATAGGAAGTATTCATTCATTCATTCATCTGTAAATCCACAAAATATTTCATCTCAAAAAAAATTATCATCAAAAATATGTTTTCATAATATGGTACATGATGTTTCTAATGATATAACTAGTACAATCATTTCTTTTTAATTTTCTTTATTTTTGGTGGCTTAGTCGTGTACTCATGACATTGTGGAGGTTTCCACAAGAGGGGTATAATGTCCCCAATTTTGGGCATGCAAAAATCACTTAGGATTTTTGCAGATTTTTGGAAAATATTAAAAAGTAAAAATATTAGTTTTGTGAGAGAAGGGAGAAATTACTATTTTAATGGCATGGTGGCAAAACAATATTTAATTGGAGAATGCAAAATATTATTTTAATGGAGAATGGCGAAAAAAGGGAAATTATTCTTTTATTGGAGAATGGTGGAAAATTAATAATTTATTGAAAAATAAGGCAAATTACTATTTTATTCAAAATGGCGGCAGAAGTCTCCTAGCGGAAAATGGGCCTCGCCGGTAAAATAATTGGGAAAAAGGAGAATCTAGAAGCTAGGAGGAGGCTCAAAGAAGAACTATGAATAGAAGATTGAACTCATTTGGAGAGCAGTATATTATATCACTTATTTTTTATATTGTAAAGAAACTCAAGTGAGTTTCAAGAGTTTCAAGCAAAACTCACTTGCTAATTTCGTTGGAATTCGAGTGCCACCCTGATTAGCTTTTAAGGAAGATTATTTTAGAGCTTCCATTGCGCTTATCTAATCATAATTTTTTGTAGGAAATTCTGGGCATTTGATTATAAATTGGTTGCAGATCTAGAGAAGCCCAAGGGCTAGTTTTATCTCCATCTAATGGATCGAACACCTAGGGTTCGAAGGCAAAATTTTGAGCTCAAGCATTAGACCATATTTCATCCATTCCATCTCATATCAATGGGACAAATAGATTTTGCTAAGCCATAGTGTCTGCAATAGTAGAAGGAAGTCGAATCGCTCAAAACTAAGGAGAAGGTACTGCTAGCCATTCCCAGATTTAATTTTACTCAGAGTTGAGGAGTACCAAGGGGAGTGTTTGCATTTCTCCTTTGATACTTCACTGGGGTATTAAAGGGACAAGCTCATCTTGTATCAACATTAGGAAAACCAAACTTAATTTCTACTCATTGGAGGATCGAAGTGATAAGGAGGAGGTTGTATTATTATTTAAATGTGCCCAGAGTCTTCATGACGGAAAGTGTGGTAGTGTTTTTGTAGCAATGGTGTACCAAAAGGTACCTCCTTAGTAGTTCATTATTCCCTGCAAAGGAACAAACACAGAGTTCGTGTTGTTAGTGGACACAATTAGATAAACAAAGCATTGCAAATAGTGAAAATAGTGCATATACATACATAAACTAAAACAAAGAGATAAATACATAAACAATGCCCAATGGAGAAAACAAGTCAACAAAATAACGAAAAATCCCCCTCTATTGGCTGTCGGTAATATAAGTTGAATAAAATAGATGAATATTAAATGCTTGAAGAGAATTCTTTGAGATATGGTCCTAAAAAATCCCTACCAAGGAGGTTCCTTTCCTCAATATCTTTGTAAGCTTCTCCTCTCTCTCAAAGAAGTATGAAGAATCTCTCATCAGTGGAATCTTCTCCTCTCACTAAGATGATGGATTGCTTAGAAGAAATATGGCCAACATGTTAGTGCTCTTACTTTATTTTCTTCAATAATGAAATGTTAGGTTGCTCTGATATCAATTTGGCTAGCATAACATTGTTTCATATTTTGGTTCTCGCATGGCCTGTTTATATAGAAATTTTGAATCCATCTTCCCTCTCTTGGTTCATGAATGATAATTACTAATGACTAGGACAATATCATTCCATTGAGGGCTTCATATATTCAGAGTGACCCAAATTCATCTATCCTTCACTGAGATCATGTCAGGGAATCGCCTCCAAGTGTGGGAAGTGGTCCCAAATTCGTTGAGTCATGCATTTTCTCAACAACGTAGCTTTCAAAGGAAATACTACGTGGTACATGGCTATCAAAGAAACAACCGCGCAAAATTCAATATTTAAACTCCATAAACTTTGGACCTTATGAGAAATTATTTTTTTTGAATTTCATAATTTCTTTAGCTGGAAAATATTCACTTGTGCATTATGTTGGACGGCTTTTATCATCTTCTTGATTGTGCAAACATGTGTATGATTTTATGGTGTTGATAGTTGCCCCCCTTTGTATGAGGTTAGGAGCAAACATATGGCTGAAATACATCACATTTTTCTGTTTTAATGGAGAATCTGATCAAATTCTTGAGAGAGAGGATAACTTGTTACAGAGATGAGTAGGGAAACCCCTTGACTGAGTCTAAAGGATAAACATGCTCTCAAGAAAACCTAAAAATTAAAAAGTGTTTATATGAGGCGGGCATGTCCCATGCACCTTATGATGACTAGTGACAAATTATTCAATCGGACAAGAAATGGTTTTGTCAAATTAACATTGTGGTGGTTGACATGTTGATGGCTAATGTTGATAACTGTTGACGCCCTCAAGGGAATTTCTTTGAAAAATAGACTAAATCTAGTTCCCTCATGTATAAGAAAGGTGAAGCATCGTTGAATGAGGTGTTGAGGTATGCATGGGTCTTCGAATTGGGGTACCTCCCACATATCGTGATGTAAGAACTACTGAATGAGGTGTTGAGTGATGTGGGGCTCTTCGACTAAAGGAAAGAAATACAACAGTCATTAAGTACGGTACCACCTTGACATTAAAATTTGTATTGTTGTTGAATGTGAGGGGGACCTATGACATCAGTGGGAAATAATGATTCCCACTATGCCACTTGAGGATATCCCTTCAAGGGAGGAGTATTCAAGGTACTTCCTAGATCCTGTAATGTGAGTGTTGAAGTCGACAGGAAAGAAGCATCAACCATTCGACATGCTGATTCAGGGAATCAATATAAGGTGAAAACAAACTGTAATAGTGTGGTTCAGACAAGGCATGATAATGAGATCTGATGATATGAATATATATGGCCAACTGGCCGAGGTCGGAGCTATTGTGTAAATGGAAGTGGTCATAACAATTTTATTGATATGGATGGCCCTGGAGTTGGTATGAATTCCAAGGTGGGTGTAAGTATGTTCTGACTGGTGCGAAAAGGGTAAATGAATGTGGGTGATGTGCCAACTCCAACCAAGGGCGACTAGAACCTGCCACCGGGTAAAAATACATGAAAATATACATGGGAAGATTTTTCCTAAAAAATATTTGTACACTTGCCAAAAGAATATGGTGGTTAGGATGTACAGACACAGAGACGGGTGCCCCATGAGAATGGTGACCTATAAGGAGGTATTTTATTTTTGTTGAGGGCGGGGACCCCATTGCTTGTTCTTCGTGTTGGGTTGGTGAGGTGAATGAAGTGACGTAGATGATCTACTGTAATATGGGTGAATGCTAGGACAAATGTAGATTGTGGTGGTTTGTCCGTCTTGATCCATCGCAACATTCAAGGGGTGGTACAGAAATGGGGTTGGTAAGCAATGAGTGAAGAAGAATGAGGTTGAGTTTCAAGGCATGCAATCTAAAGTGGTTCCTAGGCCTCGATATATGCTCATGGATCAAAATAGTATGTGGGGATCTATATCATGAGGTGATCCATGAGTGGGGAGGCTCTATCGATCGGCATGGACATCTACCATATGCAAGGGGAGGCGATGGTAAACATAGTCGAGATGATGGACCCTGTTATCACTTAGAACTAAAAGTTTGATGCATATAGTTACATGCTCTAGTTTGATGACAAAGGTCTATGTTTAAGATATTTTCATTTTTATTTGTCTCACTTAGGATTCGAGTTTTAAAGGTTTTTAAGCTTAAATCAGATTCTGCTCCCGTTGGCTTTCCTCCACTCATCATTATTCCATAGTCATGTCTTGTCTATGCCAAGTCACCTTGTCTTTTAGTGATTCTGCAGCGCAGTCTTATTTGCCCATTTCGCAGTGCAATCATAGTCTAGTAGTTTCGCAGCGCGTAATGATTAAGCAGTTTCACAGCGCATCATTAAAAAATATAACTAACAGCGCTACGAAATCATGGATTCGTGCATTCCGCAGTGAATCTTTCCTGAAATGTCAAGTCCATAGGTGAGTCAGCATTTGCGTCCACTCATGTCAGTTTGAGTACCTCTTGAATCATGTCTGAACGTTCATTTGCCGCTACTCCACCAATAGATTTTTGATATGCACGGAAATATCATTCCCAAGAGATTTTACCGTGCATAGTCCTTAATAATGGTTGTGAGTGTTGCATGAGTGACCAGTCATGTTTCGATTTGAATTTCAAGCGAGGCTGTTCAAGCGAGCCTGATTACAAGCGAGGCTGAATAAAAA
>APFE030385017.1:168351-179146 GCA_000404065.3 Pinus taeda
TTTTTTGCGATCATGAGAAGGAATTATAACAGTCTCCATGATCATAAAGAATAAAGGTATGAATTCATGAGGTGTGTATAATTTGTTTATTAAAAATCGAACATTAGTTGTTGAACTAGTTATTTGATTCTAGCGTTTATAGTTTCCTATCTAGGATTGTAAATAATACATGTAAAACCCTAACTATATAACCATGAAACCCTAACCCTTGGCCTCTAGGGTTTGTGAGCTAACTATGGTATATGTCAAGTATGATTACATGAGAATAATAAGTTATATTTGACATTAAGTACCAAGTCTTAGATTTGGCATTTTTTAACCCTAGGATTTCATCCTCCATTATTGGTTAGAAATCCTAGATTGACATAATTAACATCATGATTTTAGTATCACATATTTTGTACTTATCAATAAGCATTGAAGGCATCAAGTATAAAATTCATAGGGAACATTTTGATAAAGGAAACTCTACAAGGTTTGTAAAAGGAGAACCTCCAAGTATGTCTAAAACTATAAGGTTTGTAGTAAAAAAAATCATTAAAATTAATTTTAAATTTTCCTTATATTACTCTCTTATGTTTAGGGTTTTGAATCCTAAATATTCTTGTTAGAAAGATCAATCACTATATTGAATCTACCATTTTTATTTTTTCATTTTGGTTGAAACCCTAACCTTTATGGTTCACTATAAAACCTTAACTTTTGATGCTTAGTGTATGTTGTCATGCACTTGACCAGGACTAACAAGAGTAAGTCTTAGTGAAGGCCATGAGTAGAGAATGGCATCCAAAGGATTGGGTAATGATCTAAGACTGATAATCCTTGATTATTATAAATCCAAGATAGGTAGTAGTCTCATGATCGACACTCTTTGGGGATCACATAGGGTATCCAAGACAAGAGTGGTCGAAGAGGACCAATGTTCTTTGAGGATTGGTAATCCAAGATAAGAATAGTCCTAAAGGGACATACATAGTGAAAATTCAGGTGGGTTATGTGCCCTGAGAGGTAGTTTAAAAGAGATTTATTTTGTGTAAAAGTGTTTTCTTAGAGTCCACCAACTTATCAAGTTGGACAACCCTTCAAGTGATCATGGTGTGTTGGTCTTTGGGTCTATGCTCTTGGAAGTATAATTTAAAGTTGATAAGAAGAGAAGTTGGGTCTATGGTCTTATAATATTTTCAATGTAGAAATAAAAATTGCTTGAAATCAAATGCAACACAGAACTAAATCACGCACCTAGTAGCCAAGTACTTGGTGGGCTTAAGTTGAGCAGCACTTCGATGAGTTTTTTTCACATATATGATTCCAACCCTAGTTAATCTTTCAAATATAGATATGCAAATGAAAGTACATGCAGAGCAAAGGAAGGGGGATAAATTAGATGAGAAATATTAATTAATAAAATAGAAGAAAATTCATACTAGAGCCTTAATCCCAATTAATAGAGTAAGAGTTTCTCCTACTTCCCTGCATGGAAAATGACTGTTTGTGGTCTTTCACTCAAATACAAACACAATGGTCAAAGAAAGACAAATACTACATGAATTTTTTTCATGGAAAAGTTTATTATTTCTTATAAACCTTTATATGAATCCCACTCGTCGAAGACATACAACACAAATATCAGACAAATTTTATTGTCTCACTTAAACCCTTACCATTTTTAGCTATTTAATTCAGATAGTTTTTCCACTTCAACATCTGAATTGATACTAGTTTTCCTACACATATTCATGAGACCAATGAGGAAAAATCAAATTAAATTTGACCAAATATTAAATTTAATTACATGAATAAATAATAATTAAAAGGACTTGAGTGCATGAATTCTTGAATGAGCTCCTCTTGGTTTCAAGAATAAATTGTCAGAGTAGTTTAATCTTGGAGCAAAAATCCCTCCACTTGACGAAGAAAAAACGAAGTCAACATTGAATTTGTTATTGATCTATTGGATCAAGGGTGTTTTGCTCTAATATTATCCAAATCCTAATTTATTATCTATTGAACAAGGCCAACCACGTGAAGGTGGAAGCTCTCATGGCCCCTTGCCCCCTTCACATCACTCTCAATTCCTCAATACCCAATCTATCTAATAGATAGGAAATAGTTGAAAGCAAGACATTAAGATAAATAAAAAAACAAATAGGAAGTATTCATTCATTCATTCATCTGTAAATCCACAAAATATTTCATCTCAAAAAAAATTATCATCAAAAATATGTTTTCATAATATGGTACATGATGTTTCTAATGATATAACTAGTACAATCATTTCTTTTTAATTTTCTTTATTTTTGGTGGCTTAGTCGTGTACTCATGACATTGTGGAGGTTTCCACAAGAGGGGTATAATGTCCCCAATTTTGGGCATGCAAAAATCACTTAGGATTTTTGCAGATTTTTGGAAAATATTAAAAAGTAAAAATATTAGTTTTGTGAGAGAAGGGAGAAATTACTATTTTAATGGCATGGTGGCAAAACAATATTTAATTGGAGAATGCAAAATATTATTTTAATGGAGAATGGCGAAAAAAGGGAAATTATTCTTTTATTGGAGAATGGTGGAAAATTAATAATTTATTGAAAAATAAGGCAAATTACTATTTTATTCAAAATGGCGGCAGAAGTCTCCTAGCGGAAAATGGGCCTCGCCGGTAAAATAATTGGGAAAAAGGAGAATCTAGAAGCTAGGAGGAGGCTCAAAGAAGAACTATGAATAGAAGATTGAACTCATTTGGAGAGCAGTATATTATATCACTTATTTTTTATATTGTAAAGAAACTCAAGTGAGTTTCAAGAGTTTCAAGCAAAACTCACTTGCTAATTTCGTTGGAATTCGAGTGCCACCCTGATTAGCTTTTAAGGAAGATTATTTTAGAGCTTCCATTGCGCTTATCTAATCATAATTTTTTGTAGGAAATTCTGGGCATTTGATTATAAATTGGTTGCAGATCTAGAGAAGCCCAAGGGCTAGTTTTATCTCCATCTAATGGATCGAACACCTAGGGTTCGAAGGCAAAATTTTGAGCTCAAGCATTAGACCATATTTCATCCATTCCATCTCATATCAATGGGACAAATAGATTTTGCTAAGCCATAGTGTCTGCAATAGTAGAAGGAAGTCGAATCGCTCAAAACTAAGGAGAAGGTACTGCTAGCCATTCCCAGATTTAATTTTACTCAGAGTTGAGGAGTACCAAGGGGAGTGTTTGCATTTCTCCTTTGATACTTCACTGGGGTATTAAAGGGACAAGCTCATCTTGTATCAACATTAGGAAAACCAAACTTAATTTCTACTCATTGGAGGATCGAAGTGATAAGGAGGAGGTTGTATTATTATTTAAATGTGCCCAGAGTCTTCATGACGGAAAGTGTGGTAGTGTTTTTGTAGCAATGGTGTACCAAAAGGTACCTCCTTAGTAGTTCATTATTCCCTGCAAAGGAACAAACACAGAGTTCGTGTTGTTAGTGGACACAATTAGATAAACAAAGCATTGCAAATAGTGAAAATAGTGCATATACATACATAAACTAAAACAAAGAGATAAATACATAAACAATGCCCAATGGAGAAAACAAGTCAACAAAATAACGAAAAATCCCCCTCTATTGGCTGTCGGTAATATAAGTTGAATAAAATAGATGAATATTAAATGCTTGAAGAGAATTCTTTGAGATATGGTCCTAAAAAATCCCTACCAAGGAGGTTCCTTTCCTCAATATCTTTGTAAGCTTCTCCTCTCTCTCAAAGAAGTATGAAGAATCTCTCATCAGTGGAATCTTCTCCTCTCACTAAGATGATGGATTGCTTAGAAGAAATATGGCCAACATGTTAGTGCTCTTACTTTATTTTCTTCAATAATGAAATGTTAGGTTGCTCTGATATCAATTTGGCTAGCATAACATTGTTTCATATTTTGGTTCTCGCATGGCCTGTTTATATAGAAATTTTGAATCCATCTTCCCTCTCTTGGTTCATGAATGATAATTACTAATGACTAGGACAATATCATTCCATTGAGGGCTTCATATATTCAGAGTGACCCAAATTCATCTATCCTTCACTGAGATCATGTCAGGGAATCGCCTCCAAGTGTGGGAAGTGGTCCCAAATTCGTTGAGTCATGCATTTTCTCAACAACGTAGCTTTCAAAGGAAATACTACGTGGTACATGGCTATCAAAGAAACAACCGCGCAAAATTCAATATTTAAACTCCATAAACTTTGGACCTTATGAGAAATTATTTTTTTTGAATTTCATAATTTCTTTAGCTGGAAAATATTCACTTGTGCATTATGTTGGACGGCTTTTATCATCTTCTTGATTGTGCAAACATGTGTATGATTTTATGGTGTTGATAGTTGCCCCCCTTTGTATGAGGTTAGGAGCAAACATATGGCTGAAATACATCACATTTTTCTGTTTTAATGGAGAATCTGATCAAATTCTTGAGAGAGAGGATAACTTGTTACAGAGATGAGTAGGGAAACCCCTTGACTGAGTCTAAAGGATAAACATGCTCTCAAGAAAACCTAAAAATTAAAAAGTGTTTATATGAGGCGGGCATGTCCCATGCACCTTATGATGACTAGTGACAAATTATTCAATCGGACAAGAAATGGTTTTGTCAAATTAACATTGTGGTGGTTGACATGTTGATGGCTAATGTTGATAACTGTTGACGCCCTCAAGGGAATTTCTTTGAAAAATAGACTAAATCTAGTTCCCTCATGTATAAGAAAGGTGAAGCATCGTTGAATGAGGTGTTGAGGTATGCATGGGTCTTCGAATTGGGGTACCTCCCACATATCGTGATGTAAGAACTACTGAATGAGGTGTTGAGTGATGTGGGGCTCTTCGACTAAAGGAAAGAAATACAACAGTCATTAAGTACGGTACCACCTTGACATTAAAATTTGTATTGTTGTTGAATGTGAGGGGGACCTATGACATCAGTGGGAAATAATGATTCCCACTATGCCACTTGAGGATATCCCTTCAAGGGAGGAGTATTCAAGGTACTTCCTAGATCCTGTAATGTGAGTGTTGAAGTCGACAGGAAAGAAGCATCAACCATTCGACATGCTGATTCAGGGAATCAATATAAGGTGAAAACAAACTGTAATAGTGTGGTTCAGACAAGGCATGATAATGAGATCTGATGATATGAATATATATGGCCAACTGGCCGAGGTCGGAGCTATTGTGTAAATGGAAGTGGTCATAACAATTTTATTGATATGGATGGCCCTGGAGTTGGTATGAATTCCAAGGTGGGTGTAAGTATGTTCTGACTGGTGCGAAAAGGGTAAATGAATGTGGGTGATGTGCCAACTCCAACCAAGGGCGACTAGAACCTGCCACCGGGTAAAAATACATGAAAATATACATGGGAAGATTTTTCCTAAAAAATATTTGTACACTTGCCAAAAGAATATGGTGGTTAGGATGTACAGACACAGAGACGGGTGCCCCATGAGAATGGTGACCTATAAGGAGGTATTTTATTTTTGTTGAGGGCGGGGACCCCATTGCTTGTTCTTCGTGTTGGGTTGGTGAGGTGAATGAAGTGACGTAGATGATCTACTGTAATATGGGTGAATGCTAGGACAAATGTAGATTGTGGTGGTTTGTCCGTCTTGATCCATCGCAACATTCAAGGGGTGGTACAGAAATGGGGTTGGTAAGCAATGAGTGAAGAAGAATGAGGTTGAGTTTCAAGGCATGCAATCTAAAGTGGTTCCTAGGCCTCGATATATGCTCATGGATCAAAATAGTATGTGGGGATCTATATCATGAGGTGATCCATGAGTGGGGAGGCTCTATCGATCGGCATGGACATCTACCATATGCAAGGGGAGGCGATGGTAAACATAGTCGAGATGATGGACCCTGTTATCACTTAGAACTAAAAGTTTGATGCATATAGTTACATGCTCTAGTTTGATGACAAAGGTCTATGTTTAAGATATTTTCATTTTTATTTGTCTCACTTAGGATTCAGAGTTTTAAAGGTTTTTAAGCTTAAATCAGACTCTGCTCCTATTGGCTTTCCTCCACTCATCATTATTCCATAGTCATGTCTTGTCTATGCCAAGTCACCTTGTCTTTTACTGATTCCGCAGCACAGTCTTATTTGCCCATTTCGCAGCACAATCATAGTCTAGCAGTTTCGCAACGCGTAATGATTAAGCAGTTTCATAGCGCATCATTAAAAAATATAACTAACAGTGCTGCGAAATCATGGATTCGTGCATTCCGCAGCGAATCTTTCCTGAAATGTCAATTCCATAGGTGAGTCAGCATTTCTGTCCACTCATGTCAGTTTGAGTACCTCTTGAAATCAGGTCTGAACGTTCATTTGCCACTACTCCACCAATAGATTTTTGATATGCACGGAAATATCATTCCCAAGAGATTTTACCTTGCATAGTCCTTAATAATGGTCGTGAGTGTTGCATGAGTGACCAGTCATGTTTCGATTTGAATTTCAAGCGAGGCTGTTCAAGCGAGCCTGATTACAAGCGAGGCTGAATAAAAAAGAGGAGTTGTATCGCTGTATCATCATCTCAACCGGAGCTGTAAGAATTTGACTGTGAAGATTTCAAAGTGGAAATGGAGAGAAAGGAGCATAGGTCCGGCAAATGTCAAAGGAATGAACCTGAAGGCCTGGACATAACCTTGAGAGATGAAGGCGTGAAGAAGGCGTTTAAAGATGTCGAGTGCTGTAGATTTTGTAAAAATCTACAAGGAGGGCATGCACAGGTAACCAAGGAATTTGCTCTAAATTTCACTGGTTTGAATTCAAAGGTTGCCATGTTAGAAATATCGATTTCTCCTGAAGCAATAGCTGTTGTAACCGAGATCCCAAGAGGACAGGAAGAATGGTTCCAAAACGTTAAATTTGATAGGAATCTGTGTAAGGAGTTTTTAAAAGAGGCTTATGTAAATGAAGACTTCACAAAAGCAGTGCCCAGGTATTATCTCAAAGAACATTATGCTCTTCTTCTTACCTGCATACAGAAGTATTTGACCTATGAAGGAAGGTACAATAAGGTTTATCCTTATCATTTTAAACTACTCTTGCATTTTACCGGGAAAGTCTCCATAGACATTCCGTTTTATTTATTTCACAGTCTAAGTAAGATGTGTGATAAGGTGCAGCTGAGGAAAGAGGGCTGTGAAACCTCTTTATTTCATCATGGTCTGATTAAGTTGCTGGTTTTAGATGCCCTCCAAAAGATAGGCAGAGACAGGAGTTCTTTTATCTTCATGGCTGGATTCCAAAGTAAGACTGGTCTTACTCCACAACCAGCCAGAGATTTTACAATTGTTGAGCTTCAAAGGGAGGCAAGGGCTAAAAAGCAAACCAAGCCATAGCTACCAAAACCATTGAGGCCATTAGTCATTCAAGAACAGCCTCGGAAATCAACAAAGGAGAAGACTCAGGGTAAGAAGACTGTAGCTGAAGCAAGCAAATCTGAAGTAGTCTCAAGGGTAAGGACAAGAAGCCAAATTAATAAAGAAAAGGGCAAAGCTATAGCTGTCGAAGAGAGCCCTGTGTCTAAGGCAAGCCTGAATGATTTATTACATGCTATTGAATTAGAGCAGTCCAAACCAATTCAGATTGATTTGACACAGTCACCACAGGTAAATGTTAAGAAAACCAAGGCCTCAAAAAGGCTTAAGTTTGATGAGCCAGCCCAGGAATTTGTTTTTAAACCAAGAAGACCTATGACCAGAAATTTGCAGCAGGTACAGGAAGCACTGCCCAGAACAGAGGAAACAGGGGAAGGAACACGACCTAAGCAAAAGAGCAGCAAAAATAAAGCAGCCATCACATCTCAAGGAGATTATGTGGTAGCCATGAAAAGCCAAATAGAAGCAGCTGAAGAAGAGATTAACCAATTGAAGAAAGTCGCTGAAGACCTGAAGGCAGAGCTAAGCCGGTTACCTAATAAATGAATACACTGTTCAGGAAAGGGTTTTGTTTCAAACTTTTGTTAATTTTGCTTAATCTTAGTGTTTTGAAGATATTTAAATCCCTGCTACACATATGAAACATCAAAGGGAGTTTTTGGCAATAAACGATTGGGTGATATAAGTTCTCGGGTCAAAAAGCAAGCAAGTTGTTTTAAATAAAACAGCAGTTTCGTAGCGCGCTACGAAACTGCTGTAGGTGATGATTTAAACGCAGAACAGACAGTTTGATATTATGAGCGGGAGTTTTTGAAAAAGAGACACTTTTCCATCACCAGAGCCTACAGCACATCTAAAACATGGCCACGTTCCATACCTTGGGTTATTAAAGGATCAAAAAAGTGTTGTTCATGTTCGAGCAAATTATGGAAAACAGAAGCTGAGAAGCAAGGGACACCTCCAAATACCACGGCGCAGATAAGGATTCAGCGTTCAAAGGCCAATATGGCGTATTTAATATCTAGCTCAGCCAAATCTAAAGAGGACCAGGTGTCAAAGGATGAGGAGTAGCCACTATGGCATGGAAAAAGAATTAGAGTCCTAGTTAATTTAGAACTGTTTAAAGTTCCAGTCAGCATTTCGTTTGTATTTAATAGTCAGATTAAATAGTTGATAGGTGTCATTAGAGATAAGGATCGAGTTATTAAAATTCCCCTCATGCTAGAGGAGGAAACTCGAATTAGTTAGAATAAGGATTCTATATATAGCTGAGACAGCAATGTAATGAGGGTTGGAAAATTGATAGCAGAAGTACTGTTTTAGCTTATGTAAAGACCATTTTCAGTAATATAAAGCATCTACTTTTCTTCTCAGGATTCATGAAGGATTTGTCATGTTCACAATATGTGTTTTGTTTTTCCCTTAATGTCTTTTTTCAGTTGCATGGATGCACAATCACTCAGAATTCACTGATTGTGCTCTGACTTCCTGTATGCATGTGTGAACTGTGGTTTTATGTAAGTTGTATTCTGAACATTTAAATGCTAAGTGCCCTGACTTTTATGCAAAGGTAGTGTCATTGTTCACTGAAGTATGCTTGACTCCATAGGCCTAATGGGAACTTATGAAATGTTTATCCAGCCATTATATTTGTCTATGTTGTTACATCACAAGAGTTAGCCATCTTATCATTAATCAAAATCATTAACCCTTTTGAGAGAGCCCTCTTAGGCTAAGGAGGCTAAGCCTTAGTCAAAAGCTTGGTTTGAAATAGTTACTTAGAGTCATCCTGACCAGTAGCCTATCAGGCCTGATTTTGAGATAACAGACCCTATGGTGCATTTAAGATAAATGATATCAGGATATGAACATATTTGTGGGAATCCTATCATGATGAATGATGAATGATACCTGCTCTATTACTGGCCATTGGGGTGTTGAAACTGGTAGGAAGTTTGTTGATGTGCCTCCAATTTAAAAGCCAATACCCCAAGTGAAAACATCTTTTTTGAGCATATAAATAATCTAAAAGTGACAAATCCATATGAATTGAAAAAAAGAGAAGGTTCACATGATGCAGTACTCTGAGCATGTGGTGGGTCCAAAAAATGAGTTTTGGGTTGAAATGGAATCTTGGATACCATGATGTTGATGATCATCATAAAAATAAGTCATGGTGCATACACGTACATTCTAGGGCTACTCAAGCATTTTTATGGGTGAAATTTTTTGAGGTAGAGACCATTGACGAGATTTTTTAGGCAAGTCCCACCGGGCTTTGATAAGATGTATGCCCCCTTGAGGAGGAATGTTTGATAATTTATGGGCCCTTCCCAAGTGTCTCGAACTGCCCGGGTCCTACCACCTCTTGGGAAACATCGTAACAGAGGAGTAACTCTCCTTCGGTAAATGTTTGAGGGCTAATGTTGTGGTCAAATGAGGCTTTGACCCTCTTTTTCTGTGCTTCATTATTCTTAAGAGATTCTCATCGACTTTCATTGAAAATTTCTAGCTGTACCAACCTCTGTTCCAAATATTTGGTGTCACTGAGACATTTGATGACAGAATGTAAGGTAGGGATATCACAATCAATGGGAAGTAAAACTCCGAACCCATATACTAGTTGGAAGGGTGTGAACCATGTAGATTCTTTAACCATTGTGCGGTATGCCCAGAGGGTTGAGAACATCATGTGGTGCCAATTGGTTTTTTTATTGTTCACCATACGCTGCAACATTTTTTGATAACTTTGTTTATGGATTCTACCTAACCATTGCACTGTGGATAGTATGGGGAAGAAAACTCGTGAGAGAAACCAAGGTATTTGGATAGCTCTTGAAATATTTTTTTCTCAAAATGTTTACCATAGTCAGAAACCAACTCCTTGGGAACACTAAACCGTGTTATGACATGGTTAAAGAAAAATCGTCCAATGGTTTCCACAGTGTTATTATATGTGGGCATCGCTTCTTCCCATTTAGTGAAATAGTCAATGGCAACCATAATGTACTTATGGTTGCAGAATGATTGGGGGTTACAAATCATGAAATTTATGCCCCATTTGCGGAAGGGGCTGGAAACGATGATTGGATGTAGGGGAGTGGGGGCTTGTGTGTTATGAGCGTATTGTTGGTATTGCTCATATTTTTACTGCATGTATGAAATCATGGAAAAGGGTGGGCCAAAAATAACCAACACAGAGGAATTTTTGAGCAATGGTGTTAAATTTGGACAACTAGGTCCAAACTCCATGTTTTGATGCTCAGATTAAGAGGCTAATATTTTTGTTGGATTCCTCTCTCTGAGAGGTGTAAAATCCATATAAAAATAGTCTTAATCCGATGAGCAGAACTTATATTTTGAATTTATTAT
>APFE030385022.1:0-24690 GCA_000404065.3 Pinus taeda
ATGCAAGAAACAAGGATCTAAATTCATAAATAATGCAGGATCAGATGTACATTAACCATATACAAGCATATATAAATAAGTACACCAGAATATGGAAGGAAACAAGAATAGCTTTATTCAAATAAAAAGTAGTAAGAGGATTACAACCATGAGCAGCTCTGACCCAGCATCATCCTCTAGCTAAGAATCCCTTCTTCGCCTCAAGAAAAGCAAAATCACCCAACACTATGAATATACACCAAAATACCAACAACACTTCTCTATAAGTTACAAAATTTCAGCCTCTGGATCTCTGTGAAGAAGGATCCATATATAGATGATTACAGAGAGGTGAGTCATCTTTTGGGATCTTAATTAGGGTCTTCTCTCTGATAGTTCCTACTTCCACATGGAGAATGAAGATCTCTTACTCATCCTTGGTCGAAAATGGAGTGGCAAGTGTCAGAGGGGAAGCTTCTAGAAGATTCCATGATCTTCCACCTCGCATTTTGGTCCCTGCCATTTGTCCATTCCTGACCATCACACCCTACAGAGGAGAGAAATAGTATGCATCACACCCTGTACATTGGGAAGGTGATATGCATCGTACCCTCTGCATGGAGCTTTCAGCATGGTCCATTTTTTACCAATTATGAGCAGTTTTTAGTGGAGAACTTTTGGGAGATGATGTAATCAGTTGACCTTGTTCCTTTAGGTAGTAAAGCAATCCTTTTAGAGACTTAAGAGCCCTCAGTTTATGGAAATTTGTGATTGGGGTTGAAGTGCCCAAAAATGTCTATAACAGTATGGTAAATAAATAAAACCTCTTTTTATATTTAGTCCATAACCCTCGTTCTATTTATGAAGGCTCAAGAAAGAGGTATGATAAATTAATAAGAATATAAATAAATGAGAGGTATGCTAAATAAATAAAATATTTTTTATATTTACTCCATAAGTCACCTTATATACATGCAAGGGTGTAAACAAATAAAAATATAAGTAAAGTGAAGGTATGGGAAATAAATAAAACGTATTTTTATACTTACTCAAAAGGTATGGTAAATAAATAAAAATATAAATAAACTAGACGTATGGTAAATAAATTAATACCATATTTGTAAAAGAGGTATGGTAAATTAATAAAAATATAAATAAACGAGAGGTATGGTAAACAAATAAAACATTTTTATATTTACTCCATAAGTCACCTTATATTTACGAACACTCAAAAAATGCGTTATATTTAGGCGAAACCTATGGGAAAAATAATATGGGACAAATACCATGGACTAGATTGTTATTAATACCATGCAAAAAAACATTATTAACCCTAATATTAGTATTAATAGAAATAAAAATGGCACATGGTATTGACCCATGGTAATACCAAGATCTTACAAGATTTTATAATTGAGTAAAATATTCGCCATGCCTGGTGAGAGATTCGCCAAAAAATTATATATACATATTATATTATTGATAAAATCACCTTCATTTTTCTATATACCATGGAGATTCTCCATTTATTATAATATTAATTTTGGGGTTCTTAAATTTTCCTAAAGATGAGTCTGTTTGAAGCTCATTTTAGACTCATAAAATATAAAAATATTGTCGAGCAATTGGCCTCTCCAGCTTGTTAAAGTGATTGGAAGTGCCATCCCTCCTCTATATTTTAATCTTTTTGGACCTGAGGGATCATTACATAAAAATATAGAGCGCTTGTCTTTTTTGGCTTGTTAAAGTGATTGGAAAAGTCATCCCTTTCGTATTATTTTATACTTTTTAGGACTTAAGGGATTATACTACGAAAAAGAATTATTGGAGTTTCCTTTCAATCTCTTTTTAGACTCTCTAAAACTAAAAAGGGTTGAGTTATCTTTGTCATTAAACTCGTTGAAACAATAGCAGCGAACTTGTCCATTACAAACAAGAGCAAGTTCCATTGTTGCTAGGCTTGCTAAAACAGAGCTATAGGTTTGCCCGAAGGGCAAATTATAGAACAAGCATATGTTATCCTCCTCAAGCTTGACAAAAATAAAGAGGTATTGGTCAAAAATGACTGGGGAAAAATTGGCAAGAAAACTTGAAGAACTTTATTGGTAGCAGGTCGCTCTTGAACATGACACTTTCACTCTATCACCATGATTGAGTCGGGTTGGGTTATTCCGTTCATCGGTCATATCACCATTGGTCCTCCATATCATCCATTTTTGGGGTTAACACTACCAATCCATTTCAATGTCACTGATATGTTCAAGAGAAGTCACTCAGAGAATTCACCAACTCAGCTTATAACTCATCTGCTACAATACCTTCATGCTCCATTCTTTCATGACCGCCACCCTGAACCTTGTATCATCAGATTGTTTTCACCTCCACAAAATCATTTCCTCCATTCCGTGTAGTAGATGTGGGATTCATTAAGGCCATCCTACGATGGGTCACTTCTTGTCGACATCAACTCATTATCCAAGAAGTCAACCTATGAACAACCCTTTCAGTACTTTGAAGCTTGCATGCCTCAATGGCAAGTTTCTCACTTTTTGCGATAGGTTTACATCGATGGCCTTCAACCGAAATATTTTTCGTGGTGTTTGACATCAACTCATGTATTCACACCACGTGAATTGTACTTCAGTACCTTCAGGGTCATCATCATTATGGGTGATTCCTCTCGCATCTATTAACAACTTACATCATTGGCTGCTAATCAGGTGATGTCTTTCCATGTTATATATTAGAACATCTTTTCACATGGATTGACTTGTAATTTGGGTGAAGATTGAATGAGTTTGAAGACCCAATATCTAGTTTCATCCATCCGGGCTGCGATATATTTAGCAAAAATAAAGACATCAAATGTACATCATAGCTGCTCAAATAATCATCCAAGCGAAGGGATGATGGCTCTACCAGAATCATCAGTTTTCCACACGGATAATTGTCTATCCTATGTACATGAAAATGAATTTATAAAGCTGAGCATGGGAATGCTCGCCTCAACTAGATCATGAAAATAATATGAAGATATTTTATTCTATTGTATCTTATTATAGGTCACCTTCCAGTTTCGAAAAACCTTGGATCCTCATGATAAATCATTTCACCCAACATCAGAAGATTTACGACCTCATGCTTTAGGGGGAAAATCTTATAGACATATTTGGGAGCTACAAACCCGATCACATATGTTAATAAACCAAGGATTTCTAAACCCCTAAAAGTGTTGTTTCATACCCTAAAGGAACAAGGTCAACTGATTACATCATTTCCCAGAAGTTCTCCCTGAAAAATTGCTCAGAACAGGTCAAAACTGGACCATACAGACTGCTCCATACTAAGGACGTGATGCATCGCCCCTCTCACAAGAAAAGGGTGCAATGCATAGTGAAAATCCCTTTTGTAGGGTGTGATGAGTGAGAGCATACAAATGGCAGAGGTAGTTTGCTAGGTGGAAACCCAGAGAATCTTCTAGAAACTGCTCATTTGACACTTACCTCTCTAAATTCGCCCAGGGATGAGTAAGATATCATGAAATCTATAAGTGGAACCGAGGACTATTAGAGAAATGACATTAATCAAAATCCCAGAAGCTGACTCACCCACCTACAAATATCTATATATGGATCCCTCATCTTAGAGATCCAGGGGGTAGAATTTTGTATTTTTGTAAGGAAGGGTTGTTGGTTTCTCTGTGAAACATTGTAGTATTGAGTGGTCTAGCTTTTCATGAGGTGAAGAGGGCTTTCATGCTGGGAGGATGGCATTGGGTCAGACTTCTAGGTTGTAATTCTCTCTTATACTACTTTTATTAATAAATCTATTTGAGTTTTCCTCCATATTCTTGTATATTTTTGAATCTTGTATTAGTGTATACATGTATGGTTAATATACATCTGATCCTATAATTTTTATGGTTATAGATCTCTATGCTTTGATGGTATTATGCTACTTCGACTCTACAAGTGTTCTTTGAAGCGGGACAAGTGAAGAAAGAGTGGCAAAGCTCTGTCAAAGGGGGGAGGAAACAAGCAAGGAGCCAAGCGAAAGACTGAGGTTGGTACTCTCTGCTTCTCTCTCATCTATCTCTCATAAAGGAAAACACAAGTGACTTTAGTTTGTTTGTTTCTAATATAGCTACCCTTCTTAGTGGGACTAATAGCTCTAAATGGACACTAGCTTTCCCAATAACAGGTAGTCATGGTTTTCACATGATATTAACAAGATTTGTCCATTGTAAATAATATTACCCGTTGAATCTATTCACATACCATCTTCAAAAATCAAATTCCTTACTTTCCACATCATATTATGAATGATTTTAATGAATCACTTAAAATAGAAAAACCATTTTTTTAAATCTTTATTAAATATTATTCAGATGCGTGTGAGATTCTCACTTAGTACGTGAGCAATGTAAATACCATTGGGTCAAAATAAAAGGTTAATTACACGACATGTTTCCAACCTAATGAAAATTCCATCCATAAATCAAGGTTAATATTGAAAAATGTGTGCCTCGCCCTCATACATTTGTTTTAATTCTTAAAACCTTCTCTAACTGATGATCATTACAAATTGTCCACTAGCTCCTCCAAAATTTATTTACTCTTATAATGGCTTTATTGAACAACAAGGATGATTACAAAGTGTCCATTACCTCCTCTAAAATTTATTTACTCTTATAATGGGTTTATTGATCATTGTTCAAAATTATAACTATTGATTAGTTTTATTGTTTCCATTCTCTAAATTTGAAAAATAGATTTACTCGCGTGAAATATATTTCGTATTTTATGGTTTTCATTATAGTTGTGCAGAAAATTTACCAATATGAGTTGTAGAATATTAAATAACAAAACAATAAAATTATGTTACATGAAATATAATGTTTCTAAATGATATTTCTACCTAAATGATTTTACCTAAATGAAAATGAAGTAAGAAAAGTGAGGTAATAAAATAAAGTCTTTTCATTTTTTTCAAAACCATTATGTAAATTTCAGAGAAAAAACGATGAGCTCTACTAGGGTTTTGCACAATAATTTCTAAAGCTTCTAATAACACATGTACCTTCAATACAACAAGGATATCTCTCTTTCTAGTCATTCTAATAGGTGGAATGAATGTCCTTGAGAGAGGAGAGATACCCTCCTATCGAATTGTGGAGGGGAGAGAATCTAGTGGAAAAGCAAGCATCTCATTTGATAATATTCTTGAAGTCAACCGTAAAGATGGCCTTGTTATGGGAGCTCAGTGGCAAGCAAGAATCTGAGGGCAATGTCTTCCAAGAGAAAACAAGCCAGTATTCGTGATCCCCTCCAACAAATTGGAGAATTACTACAAGTATATGAAAGACCATGCCCTGATCTGCAAGTTTATTAGCATCTGCCCCTCGGAAAAAGACTTGATCAAATCGATCCATCGAAAATGGAAACCAAAAAGGCCACATAGATATGAATTTGGGAGCTAGAAGTTTCTTTACAGTAATATTTTCCAGCCTGGAGGGAAAGATTGGACCTTTGAAAATGGCCCATATTTCTATTACAATGTTGGTCTTTTCATGGAATATTGGGAAGAATGCTACAATCCAAATCGCGAAGAGTTCATTGTTTCCCTAGTCTAGGTTCATTGATTTTTCCTACCTATTGATTTATGGGATCTACAAATCCTAGAAGGGATCAATAACATTATTGGCATATTCATGGAAGTAGCTGAATCTACACGTTGTAGGTGGTATACTTCATATACCCACATCTGCGTCTATATGAACATCACTAAACCCCTTCCTAAATTTGTTGAGCTAGAGTATGAACATGAAGTATGGCAGCAACCACTAGATTATGAGCACATTCCTTTTCACTGTATAAGATGTCACGAGTATGGGCATCTCTATAATTCCTACCCACTGAATCAAATGGAATCAAAGCATGCACCATCCCCAAAGGTTTAAAGCCAGTCGTAGGACACCAATGAGGCCTTTCAAGAAGTTTCATACAAGAAGCGAGGTACGAAACATTCCAAATTAAATTCCTCAGAGTAGCCATAGAAGCCGGAGAAGCATAATATATACGGTGTGCTACAGGACTTAAGGGAGAGTTAGAGAATAGTTGATCATCAAAAAGATGCAACAAGAGGGAGAGACATGTTGAAATATACTCCTAGGCAAAATAGAGAAGCCCAGATGAAACCCTCGGACAAGGAAGAATAGGAGCAATTGGTGGATACTCTCATCATCGACATCAATGGATCGAAGGAATAACACAGAGGAGCAAGGGTTAAAAATATTCTTGAATGAGCGGAGGAATATGTATGAGACATTCATATCAGAGGATAAAAAATATATATACCAAGATACCTGCCTGTAATATCGAGCCAATTAGGGAAAAAAATTACTTAATCCATGGGATATCCTTGGATCTAAAATGGGTAGCACTCTAAAACAAAGTAGCCAAAGTAAGGGACGCAAGAAACGTGGACATAAAAAACTTCACAAATCAATCCAGATGTTAGGTGATCTATTTGCCAACTCAAGATGGGTGGTACCTCTCTTTGTGGTCTTCCACCAATTCAGAAAAGTTTCCTAATGATTACAATATCTTGGAATGTGAGAGTGTTGGGTTGTGTTATATTGTTTCCATGACTAGTCCACATAGTTAATTGGGGGGTTAGAGGGGGGACGAAGCCCCCGTTTCATTGTGTCGATTGTATAGTGGGGGGTCACAAGGGTTTAAGGGGTGCAGGTAACCCCCCTCTATGGAGTTTGGGGTATCGCCCCACAAAATGTTTTCTTTTTGGACCCTATATTAGGTTGGGCAGACCTACCTATGGTTTTGTGCATGATTTTCACACATGGTTTTGGACGCGATAGTTTTTGGTCCATGGTTTCGGATGCGATGGTTTTCGGTCCATGGTATTCGATGCTTCGACATGTATAAATATGTATTGTAACATTGAAGGCAACATAATGAGAAATCAATCTAGTAGTCCTAGTTTTTGGGATCGAGGGGAAACTCTCTTTGTATGTGTGTTTTATTTGTTATGCTCTCGCATTGTTTATTTTCTATGGTTTAGAATTCATATGCAAGTAATTTTTGTACAAGGTTATAACCTATATTTGGTATCAGAGTTATTTTGGCTTCAAGGGGACACTTGTGTTGCTGAGGGGTTTCACTCAGGCCTGTGGTAGACCCTACTCAGTGGGAGATCTGTGAGATCAATTCTAGTGGTGAAAGAAGATGCTGAGTAGCGGAAAGATAGAGATTAAGAAATTTAATGCTCAGAGTTTTGAGTTGTGGAAATTCAAGATGGAGGATCTGTTGGTGGATAAAGATCAGTGGATTGTAGTAGATCTAGGTACTAAACTAATGGGAGTGCCCGATCAAGAATGGAAGAAGTTGGATTGGAAAGAAAAGAGCACAGTACGATCGTGTGTCTCAGATTCAGTATTTTCTAATGTATCAGGGGAAGCTACGATGAAGACTTTGTGGGACAAGTTAGGGACTTTGTACCAATCTAAGTCTTTGGTGAGTAAATTGTTCCTGTGGAGAAATCTATATAACCTAAGGATGAAAGATGGAGACTCAATGACAGAACATATGAATGCATTTAAAACTATGGTAAGTCAGTTATTATCTATTGGTCTGAAAATTTCAGATGAAGATAAGTTCATTAGTTTGTTGTGTTATCTACTAGATTCATGGGATAGTTTGGTTATTGCAATAGGTAGCAATACAACTGCCTTGCAGTTTGATGAAATAGTCTCATCCTTGCTGACGGAGGAGATGAGACAGAAAAATATGGAGAGCCAAAATTGTGATGCCTTGTCTATACGACGACAGTCTTAGAATAGAAACAAAAATAAGTCATCGAGTGGGAGATCTAAATCTCCAGGAAAACCTGTAAAGGTGGTGTGCTGGAAATGCAGAAAGGAAAGGGATCTGATGATGCTTCTTCTGCAAAGGTGAAAACATCCTCGGATGAAGGTGGGGATGTGTACTTGGCTTCTTCAAGTACACATGTAGATCACGGGGCATGGTTGATTGACTCAAGTGCATCCTTTCACTTCACTCCCCATAGAGAGTGGTTCTGTGAGTATGAGAAATACAATTGTGACGATGTCTTCTTAGGGGATCATAGGAAGGACAAAAATCATTGGTCGCAGAAAAGTAAAGTTGAAGTTGCAAGGTGGAAGGGTTAGAACACTTTCAAGTGTTTTTCATATTCCTACATTGGCCAGAAATCTGATTTCTGTCAGAAAGCTAGATGATGCGGGTGTAAAAACAATGTTTGAGAAGGATACTTGCAAGATGGTTCGACGAGCACTAGTATTGATGCAGGGAGTTCAAATTGGAACTCTGTACAAGCTACAAGGTAGCATTGTTGTTGATGGTTGCAATAGTTTTGTGGTTCCTGAAAGAGGAGTAGAAAATCTAGTGGTCTTTGGAGAGAAGACCATGTTGTGGCTTTGAAGGCTTGGACATACTGGAGGGAAGGGCCTTCAAATACTTCATTGTAAAGGTATGGTAGAAGGTATGAGTAATAGCTATCTAGATTTTTATTTCTGTGAAAATTGTGTATATGGGAAGCAGAATCGGGTGAGTTTCCCCTCTTGTGGTAAGAGGGTGAAACAGATATTAGAGCTTTTGCACATTTATGTGTTTGGACCTCTAAATGTTGCATCACTAGGTAAGTTTGTGTACTATGTATCATTTATAGATGTCTTGTCAAGGAATACATGGATATATTTTCCTAAGAAGAAATTTGAAGTTTTTGATAGGTTTAAAGAATTTAAGGCTCTAGTGGAAAACCAGACAGAGAAGAAGACAAAGGTGCTGAGGACTGATAATAATGGAGATTTTAGCAGTAAGGAATTTGAAGAATTCTGTAAGAAGCGTGGTATAGAACGGTAGAAGACTACCCCATACCAAAGAAAATTTTAAGGATGGAAAATTTTCTTGAAGTTTAAAAACATTGGTGAACCTCACTAATCCCTAATATGCAAATTATAAAATGTTTATTGCTATATTTGTAAAATTATTCAAATTCATAACGATTTTATATATAGTCTCTATATAATGTTGACGATTTTTAAGGTAAAATAACTTTATATTCTAAAATAGGGGTGAATCGCCTTTTATAAAAATTGGAAATTGGCGAATCCTTTTTGTGGAAAAATCATGGAAATTATCGCACTGGGCAAACATTAGCCCCTAAAATTTTCCATGATCCATACACACCTGAGAAAAATGGAGTTGCAGAAACAATGAACAAGACGTTGATGGAAAGGGCAAGAAGCATACTCTGTGGCGTCGAGTTAGGACAGGAATTCTAGGCAGAGGTGGTGGAGACATCCTGTTACCTGGTCAACAAATCACCTTCATCAGCGCTAGAGGATATGACTCCACAAGAGGTATGGAATAGTAAGAAACCCTCTCTTTCACATCTAAGGGTATTTGGATGTGATGCATATGTACATGTTCCAAAGGAGAAATGAACAAAGTTGGATAGTAAATCTAAAAAGTGCATATTTATTGAGTATAAGGATGGTTTAAAGGGTTATAAGATTTGGAACACAGTAACAAGGAAGGTTTTTTATAGTCGATATGTGGTGTTCAGAGAGGTGAAAGATGTTATTCAACATGAAGTCCAACCAAAGGAACCTGAGAAGATAGAGTTTGAGCTTAAGGAGGGAAAATCAAACTCTGCAATAGAGGAGGAATCAGAAGATGAAGAGCTAAAAAATCTGTGTGTGAGAAGATCAGTTCGAGAAAGAAGGCAACCAAAAAGATATATTCCATCTACTGTCTGTTCAAATATTTCTTTATCTATTACTGATTATGATCCAAAAACTATGAAGGAAGTAGTAGATTCAGAGGATGAGAAACTCTAGAAAGAGGCCATGGTTGATGAAACGACATCTTTGCACAAAATGAGGCATGGGCTCTGGTGGAGTTGTCGGCTGGAAGGAAACCCATTGGTAGAAAATGGGTGTTCAAGAATAAGACAAATGTATAGGGAAAGGTGGAGAAATACAAAGCTTGGTTGGTAGCCAAAGGTTATTCCTGGGTGTCAGGAATTGATTTTGGTGATATTTTTTCTCCTGCTGCCAAGGTAGCTTCTATTAGATTACTTTTATCTGTCATTGTTTCTTTTGATTTTGAGGTAGAATAGATGGATGTGAAGACAACAATTCTTCATGTGGATCTAGAAGAGGAGATCTACATGAAACAACCTGAAGGCTTTGTGGTGAAGGGTAAGAAAGAACTGGTATGCAAGTTAAAGAAGTCTCTGTTGTTGCCATTAAGATACATGTGTTGTACTTGATGGGAGCCCACTTGTAGTAGGACAAATCCCTTATATATAGCTAGAGGAATCTACAGAAGAGATATCAAATGTGATAGAATACATGGTAGTTGTGATCTGATGCAGGGAAGAGATATCAAATGTGATAGAATACATGGTAGTAGTTATAGATGTGATGAATTGCAGGGCATCTTCAAGAAATCAGTTTAGAAGTAACGTATAATGGAAACTCACTAAGATGACAATTCATAGTGTAGCAATTTAACATTTCCATCAAGTCCAAAGGGGGAGATTGTTGGCATTATGATACAGGTGTTGTCCTTGATGGAAACTCACTCAGATGAATAACAAAGTACTGCAGGTTAACAGTATTGAATTATAGTTCAAGCTACACATAATGAAGAAAGAAAGGTATACACAGTTTCACCTTGACCAAACCGTGTGTACATGCATGTTCATTGAAAAAAAAGAGTGTATACGTACACACGCACTTTCACAAAGGAAAAGCATGTATATCTTAGGAAAACAAGTTTTTGGGTCCAATGTATTTCATTGTTCCAAGGTATTTGGTCCGTGGTATTGGTCTGAGGCATTTGGTCCAAGTTATTTGATCCAAGGTATTGGTCCTAAGTGGTTTTGGTCCATGGTATTGAGAAAGGCCTAAAACTATATAAGGAGGAGAGGATCATTAGGCCAAGTCAAGTAAGTATTGAATATCTGATAAAGTATGAGATCAAGCATGTAGGTTATGGGTTTGTGATGCTTTGCTTGATATGAACTAAGGATGCACCTATGTGGATAATGGATCGAGATCCTAAGACATGAAACGTATTATCTTTATATGGTTTGATCTTGAACATTATAGATATGAATACTGACGCATGCTTTATTATGTAAATGTGATGATCTAGGTATGAATGAATTCTGAAATAATTGTGATGCCTTAAGTTAGCATTTCCATATTTGTACACAAGCTGGCCTTGGAAAAAAAACATATACACGTCGACTCAACATACAGAAGTAGTGTATACATCATAGGATGGAATTTGCAAACTGTAGGTTGGCTTCCCTTGGTAAAAGAGAATATATGCCCTGGTACAACTTATGGATGTAGCATATATCTTCTGAAGTATGATATATACAGGTTCTATTTGGTATTTTAGTATTCAACGTTCTGCATTGTGTTCTGGCGATTGTTTTCTAGTGACAGTATTCTGCATATTCAGATTGGTTGATTGTGATTAGCTTCAGTGTTCACGGATCAAATATAATGATGGATTAGGATCATAACTACTTATCATTATGTAATATGATAATGAATGGGCTAGATCTGATCACTAACACATGTTTTATCCTCTATGTATGATTATGTCTCAAGCCTGGAAGTGCAACAAAGTGTTTTTAGATCTATACGCAGGCTTACTTTAGCAAAGTTGTGTATACATGCAGGTTTAGTTCCTCCAAATAGTATATACACTCTTAAGCATGCTTTTAAGATTGCAACTGAATCTGAATGATAATGTAACTCAGATCTGGGTACTAGTTACAGTGATTTATCTGTTGCGATTGATTGGTTGAAGCCTGAATGAATGATTGATTTAGTTGTTCAGAGGTTGTAAGTGATTGATTGAGTTTGGTTGACTCAAATTGAGTTTTATTGATTGGTTGATGCAGATATATTTGATGGATGTATTGCAATAGTGATTGATTTTGAGCTTCAATGTTGTTGATGGGTCCAGTATGAAAATTGGATGAAACATGGCCTTCAGATTATGATGTTGTGAAATGCAATCCCTGGAGGAAGAGAGAATGTTGTAGCCTTCTCTTGGTCGGCGCCTACGTACTAGTAAACATATCAGCCAACACAAAATCCAGGGGTTTGTAGCTCCCTTCTAGTAGAAGCTGGAGAATGAGAGAAGGTTGTAGCCTTCTACAGGTAGAAGCCTGCATATTAGTATGAGTCTGTGCTAGTATAATGTTGTAAACAGTTTTTCCTAATATTAAAAGAAGACTGAGATGACAGTAGTAGGTGGTTTTCACCCACAATGGGTTTCCACCTTAAATCTTAGTGTTCATGTGTGTTGCTTATGTGTGATGGTCGTTTCTGTTATATTAATTGCACATGGTTACTGCTTAAAGCTTAATGAAGTATCGATGCATAGATTAAAGATCAACATATGATGAATTAACTGAATCATTAGTTTGTTGGATATATGCTTGTTTCCTTATACACAGTTGCGTAAACACACGGGTTACCTTCATTGAAGTAGCATATATGAAATTGAGTATAAGAATAGAAAAATATTATTGACTTGACTAACACTAATTCACCCCCCCCCACCTCTCAGTATTATTTCCAGCAATTGGTACCAGACCAAGTCCTTTGGTAGAAGATTGATCACTTGAAGGAGATCCGTAGAACAATGGGAAAGAAGCTAAAGAAAAAAGTGCCCCAGAAGAAGAAGACATCTTAAAGGAACTGTGACAGTGGGAAAATCGATTGGGGAATATGTGGAAGAAACTCTTTGGATTCAAAATCACCTCAGAATGAAGATGAACAAGAAAAATAACTATCAGGTATGAATTTGTTATCCTCTGCTGATACATTTCTCCATCCATTTGAATTTCTTACTGAATTTTCTCTTATGGGTCAGGAAGAAAGATATCAAATAGCGGTAGAATTTAAAAGTCTTACGGATGAAATTAGAGATCAACAAGGTCTATTGGACAAAAGGGAGTGTGCATTCAAAGAAGAAGCTACCAAACTAAAATCTCAACTAGAGGAAGGAAACAAGGTAAGGAAGCAATTCAAGGAAAAGGAAGATGAATGTAAAAAGCTACAGAATGAAGTGACATCATTAAGAAATGAAGTAAATGAAAGGAGCACAACAATCAAGAAACTCAGAGATAGATCTAATTACTATGAAAGTCTTAAAGCTAAGATCCTCTTGCTAAAACAAGATCTTGAAGAATCAAATAAGCAGAATAAAGAACTACTCCAAGCTCTTGAAAAACAAGAAGACAAAGTTCTTGAATTAATACATCAATTGGAAGAAGGAAGAAAAGCTGAAGGAATCATGAACAAGCAATATCTTGAAAAGGATGAGCAACATTAAGTTGAGGTAAATATTCTAAAAGATAAATTAGAATAAAAGGATAAGCTCTTACGATTTCAAGATAGTACTAAGATCTTGGATGATATTCTTCATAGTCAAAGGTCTCTTACTATCAAAAATGATCTTGGTTTTCATGAGTTTGTTGAAGGTGAATCTAGTTCACAAAGTAAGACACAAAACTTTAATACAAAGACTGAAATGCTCAACAAGGAGATGAGAGATCAATCCCATCAACAACCAAGGAAAGAAATTCTTCAAACAAAATCTTTTACTCCTAACTATGGAAGTGATAGTAGATTATTTCCTCAAATTAATAATGTTGAATGTTATGTATGTAATAATTTTGGTCATGTTGCAACTAGATGCAGAAGTAGAATGGTTCAAGACCATCACATAGAAAGATCATCGCGTTCCAGGTACTTTAAGGGATATTGTTTTGTTTGCAATATGATTGGTCACAAACCCATTGACAGGTATAGAAGGAATATGAAACATATGAGATGTTATCCATGTAACAAGATTGGACATATAGCTAAGGAATGCAGGAACAAAGTAAAAGCACCATACCAAAAGGAGAAAACATCATCCCACTCGAAGATATGGAAGAAGAAGGAAGTACAGTCTGAAAGATGTGGCACAACACAATGTACAGACATGACAGACTTAGAGGGAGATGAAAGTGTGAAACATTAGTGTTCTAAATCTCATATGAAAATTTCATGAAGAGAAGTTGCGTATATACTTGAGTTGGACACTACACGGTCGCGTATATGTTAGTTTGAGGAAAAGCAATGAGACAGACTCAGGAAAAAGAGTCTGATATGGTTCAATCAATTATTTTCTCTATGTAATGATGTTTACAATCTATTGATAATGTGTGGAAGTGTATTGATACTCCTAAGATGTTGTTTTTTATCCTCACAAGTGAACTTGATGTACATTTGATTGATGATGATGCCTCGCTGATATGTGCATGATCAAATTTGACAGTGAACAGATACAGATGAAACAAGTTCAGGGGGAGAACATGCTATGCTTCTAATAAAGCATTGTTGGCATTATGTTTAGAAGTCTTTGGTACCTAATCAATGATGATGATGCTTATATGGCTAAATGATACATCTTGCTATGATATGCTTATGAGTTGCCTATGAAAAATCTCATATGATTCTTAGTTGGTATTCTAAACAAATTTATGGATGATTCTTTGATGATGCATATATGTTGCTTACATGATGATCTTCATAAGGACAAAGATAAGTAGAAATATTAAGTACACAACTTCATTAGTTAGTGATAAGCCACTCATTTCCTTTATGTTGTTGTCATCATACCTCCAAAGATGCATAAAGTTCATATGGTGTAGTTATGATTTCTATAGTTCGTGACTCCCACATGGTTAAGAACGGTTAGTGTTGATGTTATCAAGAAATCTTGACAAATTACAATGAGTTCATTGTATTCTAGATACATATTACTATGCTGAATACATGGATGATTACTTAAGTTGCATATTGACAGATATTGTTGGTTAGCCAAGGGAATGGTGTTATTACAGATCTCATGAAGACATAACTATTTGAAGACATGGATATTTGAAAACATGGCTTAGTCACATATTTATCATGAGTTCTTAACTAATACTCACATATTATCATGGTTGATGCTTATTAGATGTGGGATGTTCCCTACTAATGATACATGGTTGATTGTGGAAATATCATGTAGTTCTTAATGATGATGTGAAAGGCCATGTGATGACTATGGTGTTCTCACATATGATATGGTGTGAATGTTTTTGTTATTTCTTGGAGATGATTCATAGAAGGAAATGAAGCAAGTTGATCTTGATGAGATCAAGAGGATGAGTTGATATCTATATACAGACATACTTTGTCACGGGTTGATGATATCTACATGGACATATACAAGTTGTTGGTCTGGATGTTGTTGACAGATGATACATGGTGTATGATAGTTGTTGATTACTATCATAGCCTTTTTTAGATTTTGGTCTATGTTATAAATGTATATCAATTGTTTATTCAATGTAAAGGTCATATCAAGATATTTGTCTCTGCATGTTGTAGCCTTTTGATGAGTCCCTTTTGGTCATATGATGTAATTTGTAACTCCCACTATGAATGGGAAGGATTATGTATAAACAATTGGTATATCCCCACTTGGTTAGGAGAATGAATGTATGTATGAGTCATTGGTAATAGGTAGGTCAAACTCATAGTTGTGTTTTAGAGTCATGTTATTTTTCTTGAAATTATTTGTAGACTCTGCATATGCTCAGGGGGAGCATGGATGATACAGTACATCTCAGCATGAACAAAGGGGAAGCTCAATCATAGATTTCAGCATACACCTAGGGGGAGCATGACTCTTTTCCCTTGATGTCAAAGGGGGAGAGTGACTTGTTGTTGTCATTGCCATCAAGTCCCAATGAGGAGATTGTTGGCATTAGGATGCATGTGTTGTACTTGATGGCAACCCACTTGTAGCAGGACAACTCACTTATATATAACTAAAGTAATCTAGAGAAGAGATATTAGATGTGACATAATACATGGTAGTTGTGTTAATAGATGTGATGCAGGGAAGAGATATCAAATGTGACAGAATACATGGTAGTTGTGATGTGATGCAGGGAAGAGATATTAGATGTGATAGAATACATGGTAGTAGTTATAGATGTGATGAATTGCAGGGCAGCTTCAAGGAATCAGTTCAAAAGTAATGTACAATGGAAACTCACTAAGATGACAGTTCACAGTGCAGTAAGTTAACATTGCCATCAATTCCAAAGGGGGAGATTGTTGGCATTATGATAGAGGTGTTGTCCTTGATGGAAATTCACTCAGATGGAGATCAAAGTATTGTGGGTTAATAGTATTTAATTATAGTTCAAGCTACACAAAATGAAGAAAGAAAGGTATACACAGTTTCACCTTGACCAACCCGCGTATACACATAGGTTCATTGAACAAAAAGAGCGTATACATACACACACACTTTCACAGAAGGAAAAGCATGTATATCTTGTAAAAACAAGTTTTTGGGTCCAAAGTATTTGGTCCGTGGTATTGATCTGAGGCATTTGGTCCAAGGTATTGGTCCTAAATGTTTTTGGTCCATGGCATTGAGAAAGTCCTAAAACTATATAAGGAGGAGAGGGTCATTAGGCCAAGTCAAGTAGGTATTGAATATCTGATGAAGTGTGAGATCAAGCATGCAAGTTATGTGTTTGTGATGCTTTTCTTGATTTGAACTAAGGATGTACCTATGTGGATGATGGATTGGGATCCTAAGACTTGAAATGTATTATCATTATGTGGTTTGATATTGAACATTATAGATCTAAATACTGAAACACGTTTTATTATGTAAATGTGATGATCTAGGTATGAATGAAGTCTAAAATAGTTTTTATGCCTTAAGTTAGCATTTCCAGATCTTTACCCAGGTTGGCTTTGGCGAAACAACGTATACACACTGATTCAACATACAGAAGTAGTGTATACATCACAGGATGGAATTTGCAGATCTGTACGATGGCTTTCCTCGGTAAAAGAGCATATACATGTTGGTTCAGCTTATGGATGTAGCATATATCTTCTTAAGTATGATCTATAAGGGTTCTATTTGATGTTGCAATGTTCAAGGTTCTGCATTATGTTCTAGTGACTATTTTCTAGTGACAGTATTCTGCATATTTAGATTGGTTGATTGTGATTAGCTTCAATGTTGATGGATGAAATTTAATGATGGATCAGGATCATAATGACTTATCATTATGTTATTTGATAATGAATGGGCTAGATCTGATCATTAACACATGTTTTATCCTCTATGTATGATTATGTCTGAAGTCTGGAAGTCCAACAAAGTGTTTGCAGATCTACACGCTGGCTTACTTCAGGGAAGCTGCATATACACACAGGCTGACTTCTTCCAAATAGCATATTCACTCTGAAAAATGGTTTTAACACTACAAATGACTTTGAATGATAATGTAACTTGGATCTGGGTATTGGTTACAGTGATCTATCTGTTGCAATTCATTGGTTGAAGTCTAAATTAATGATTGATTCAGTTATTCAGAGGTTGTCAGTGATTGATTGAGTTTGGTTGATTTAGATTGAGTTTCAGTGATTGGTTGATGCTGATATAGTTGATGGATGTATTGCAGTGTTGATTGATTTTGAGCTTCAATGTTGTTGATGGGTCCAGTGTGAAAATTGGATGAAATGTGGCCTTCATATTATGATGTTGTTAAATGCGGTCCCTGGAGGAAGAGAGAAGGTTGTAGCCTTCTGTAGGTTAGCGCCTATGTACTGGTAAACATGTCGGCCAGTAAAAAATCCAGGGGGTTGTAGCTCCCTTCCAGTAGAAGTTGGAGAATGAGAGAAGGTTGTAGCCTTCTACATGTAGAAGCCTGCATACTGGTATGAGTCTACACTAGTACAATGTTGTAAACAATTTTTCTTAATATCAAAAGAAGACAGAGACGACAAAAGTAGGTGGTTTTCACCCACATTGTGTTTCCACCTTAAATCTTAGTGTTCATGTGTGTTGCTTATGTGATATGGTCCTTTTTTTTATATTAAATGCACATGGTTATTGTTTAAAGCTTAATGAAGTATTGATGCACAGATTAAAGTTCAACATATGATGAATTAACTCAATCATTAGTTTGTTGGATATATGCTTGTTTCCTTATACATAGTTGTGTACACACGTGGTTTACCTTAATTGAAGTAGCGTATATGAAATTGAGTATAAGAAAACAAAAACATTATTGACTTGAATATTACTGATTCACCCCCACCCCCTCTCAGTATTATTTCCAACATCTGTATGGGTTAAAATAGTCACCAAGGATGTGGTATCAGAATTTTGATACATTTGTACGGGTACTTGGCTTCACCAGAAGCAAAGCAGATCACTGTGTGTGTTTTAAATTAATTAGTGACAATGTTATTTATCTGGTCTTGTATGTGGATGATATGTTGCTGGTTGGAAATGATAAATAAATTGTCCAAGATTTTAAAACCCAATTTTCCACCAAATTAGACATGAAATTTCTTGGTGCTATAAACTATATTTTGCGCAAGGAATTAAAAGAGATCGGGAAAAGAAGAAGCTCTGGTTAAGCCAGAGGAGATATATTGAGACAATACTACAGAGGTTTAATTTGCAGGATACTAAACCAGTGAAGGTTCCTATTCTTGTAGGTGTGAGATTATCTATTGAACAATGTCCAAAAACACAAGAAGAGGAAGAGGACATGTCCCGTGTTCCATATGCAAGTGTAGCAAGTAGCCTGATGTATGAAATGGTCTATACTAGACTAGACATTGCGCATGTAGTGGAACTATTGAGCAGGTTTATGTTAAAATTAGGGGAGGAGCATTGGACAACAGTGAAGCAGGTTTTAAGGTATTTACGTGGCATTAGTGATTATGGTTTATGCTACCAAGGAAGACCAGCATTGGATAGAATCTTGGATATTCGTGGCTTTGTTGATGCAGATTGGGTTGGAGATCTATATTAGAGAAGATCTACAAGTGGGTATGTGATTAACCTATTTGGAGGTGTAGTCAGTTGGATGAGTAAGAAACAATTTGTAGTGGCACTATCAACTACAAAGGCAAAATACATGGCAACCACTCATGCAAGCAAGGAATCAATTCGGTTGCAGAGATTGTGTTCAAGTATGGGGTTAGTACATGGAGCTATAAGGATAGACTGTGACAGACAAAGTGTAATTTTCTTGGCAAAGAACCCTGCATATAATTCAAAAGCAAAGCCCATTGATGTTCAATATCACTTTGTGAGGGATATGATAGAAGACAAAAAGGTGTTGCTGGTAAAGATGGACACTTTAAAGGATACTGCAAATGCATTGACAAAATCTATGAGCTCTAAGAAGTTATCTTTGTGTAGAGAAACAATGGGCATTGAAGAGTTGGGTAAATGACTGAGCTCTCTTGTGGCTCCCTGTAGAAAGAAAACAACAAGTGGGAGAATGTTGGGTTGTCTTATATTCATTCCATGACTAGCCCGCGTAGTTAACCTCGGGGTTAGAGTAGGGGTGAAGCCCCCCCTTCATTGTACAGATTGCGTAGTGGGGGGGTCATAAGGGGTTTGAGGGGTGTAGGTCACCCCTCTTTATGGGGTCTAGGGCAGCACCCTGAATTTTTTTTCATTTTGGATCCTATATTAGGTTGGGCAGACCCAGCTATGGTTTTGTGCATGATTTTCGCGCATGGTTTTGGACGCAATGGTTTTTTGTCCATGATTTTTGACGCAATGGTTTTTGGTCGATGGTATTGGATGCTTCGGTATGTATAAAAATGTATTGTAAAATTGATAGGAACATAATGAAAAATCAAGCTGGTAGTCCCATTTTGTGATCCAGGGGAAATCTATGTGTATATGTATTTTATGTGTTATGCTCTCGCATTATTTATTTTCTATGTTTTAAAATTCATATGCAGGTAATTTCTGTACAGGGTTAAAACCCACAGAGAGGCCTCAGTAGTCAAGGTAACAAGATATATTTTCATAATCATCTAAAAAAGGAGAAGCTCCATATCATAACTTTTTAGGAAACAAAGGTCACTAAGGGAAGACTTAAGGAAATTATTGGCCATATGCATCCCAAGTATGAATTGATAGCCCTGGACATAAGGGGAAGTGTCAAGGGGATCATCATTTTATAGAACCCTTCAAAGATCCACTTTGACCATTGGTTCAGCGTGCCTCGCATCCTCTTAGGAATATTTAGGCATATCGATATGAGTGAATGGGAAGTACTGTCTACAATCTATGACCGGAACATTTCAGGGGAGAAAGAACCTTTCCTTCAGAATATAGGAAAGATTAGGAATATGTATAAGAAACAAATTTGGCTCATTGAGAGAGATTTTAATCTTATAACTTCATTGGAGGAGAAAAGGGGAGGGGTTAGAAGGCATGACCTAGAAATAAAGCTCTTCTGAGGCCCGATGATAGATCTAAAACTCGTGGATATTCACACCATCAATGGGCTATTTATGTGAAATAATTGTAGGGGTGACCCGCACAAAGTTTCCTCCGAGTTTGATAGATTCCTAATATCAAAATACCTTATTAGTAAAAATATTTTCTTTGAAGCCTCTACTATGCCCTTCCTTGGGTTGGACGATTGGTTGATTCAATTAGAAATTGATCTGAAATTAGGCCACTGAAACAAACATTTTAGATTCGAATACTTCTGGCTGGATGATCCTTCCTTTCTTGATAAATTAAATGATTGGTAGGAATCTATTTCATTGCATGGTATGCATGCATACCTTCCAAATTCATTTGAAAGAGCTTATGCAGCAGATAAAAATATGTAATAGATCAAAATTCGAGCATATCCTAAAACATAAAGAACACCTTCAAGCTCGTATGCAAAGGATTCAATAACAAATGATCACTGAAGGTCACTCTGGGCACTTGGAAATTTCAGAAGGAAAGCTTATAACTAAAATTGAACAATGAAGAAAGTAGGAGGAAATTTCCTAGAAGGATAAATCTAGGGTTCAATGGCTCTGTGAAGGTTAGAGGAACACTTTCTTCTTTCAGAATGAAAAGATCTAACATAGGTGATATAATAGAATATTTTTCACTCATTGACTCGTCGTGGAGCCACTTGGTTAGACATAAAGAAATGGAAACACTCTTGGTGGATCATTTCCACAATCCCATGTCAGAATCATGTTTTGGCTAGATCGGAAGCAATTGGGAGAATTACAAAATATATTCCCCAATTGGTTACTAGGGACCAAACTATGGAACTTGTGAGGCCCATCAGCCTAGAGGAAGTTGAGGAGGTCATTAAAGGAATGGCTAATAACAAAGCACTAGGACTAGATGGATTCACAGTAGAATTATTTTAGGTTGCATGGATTATCGTAGGACAGGACATCCTGGAGGTTGTGGAGGAATTGCACATATCAAAAAAGGTACCTCCCACTCTCGATTCCACTTTTATTGATTTAATACTAAAAACAACCCATTCAAAAGAACCCCAAGGGTTTACACCCATAACCCTTTGCAATGTTATATACAAAATCATCTTATCCACTTTGATCAATCATCTTAAGCCTCTTCTACCTTTCTTGATTTCTCTTGAGAAATCTGATCTTTTCCAAGGTCAGAAAATCCTAGATGGCATCGTTTCTTCCCAGGAGGACATCCATTCCCTCAAATGCTTAAAATATAAATCTATTCTTATAAAATTGGATCTCTCAAAATCTTATGATCGCCTTACTTGTCCCTTCATACTAAACGTTCTGAAAACCTTTGGTTTTGACCCTATATGGATTGACAGGATCTACTCTCTAATACCAACCCTAGTGTTTTCAATCCTCATTAATGCCTCCCCTTATCAGACCTTTAATCCGACCAAATGCGTTAGACAAGGAGATCCTATCTCTCCCTTCCTTTTCATTTTGGCTACAGAAGGATTGGGTCAATACATAAAATCAGCAGTCTAATTGGGTCTTCTGAAAGGAATCCACATGTGGGATAGTGATTTTCCTCTACCTCACCAACAATTTGTTGATAATGTTACATTATTCTGTCTTCTCCATTAGGGAAGTGCAACATCTAAAAGCTATGCTCCAAGTCTTCATGCTATATTCTATCACCCAGATCAATAATGATAAATCAAATATCTTCTTTTTCAATAACCCAGTTCCTACCAAATCCCTCGTGACTGAAATTATAGGTTTTCACATTGGATCTCTTCCATCCAAATACTTCGGAATCCCCCTCATGTTAAATTCTCTAAGAAACTCATGCGGGAAATTCCTTCTTTAATGTATTCAATCTCACCTTCAAAACTAGTCTTTTCAATCTCTAAATATAGCTGGTCGGGTGGTCCTATTGAAGGTTCTTCTCTAATCAATGCCAATTTACCAGCTATCAAGCCAAGTCACTCCAAAAATTGTATGCTCTAACAAGACAGGTATTTTTAAAAAGTTATCATGGAAGGGAGCTCAGGAATCCAATAAATGGTCTCTCCTATCATGGAATCACCTCATCAAACAAAAAATGGGAGGGGTTATTAGCCTTTGAGATCCATACATCCTCAATCATGTTATGGGCATGAAACTATGGTGGCATTGGATTCAAGGAGGATTTGATCTATGGAAGATAATTTAGAGCTAAAAATATAATATGCCTTCCTCAATGGAAGAAAGACTAAGGGTGGAAGAAACTCTAAGAGGATCCTCGATATGGAACTTAGGCTCTACTAATAGATATCTTATCCCTAATCACACCTTCTGGTAAATAAGGGATGGGAATAATGCTCTCTTTTGGCAAGATTATTGGAAACAAAGGGAAAAAAAATTAGTCAGGAGGATCTTACTGATATCTTCATCTTCACCATTAGCAACAAAAACCTACCATTCAATCACTTATTGATTCCCTTTCTTAGGAAAATTTGAGGCAATGTAAAAGGAAACAATACTAGAATAACCCTCCTAACTCAAATCAGTGAGAAATTTTTGACAAAGAGCTTCAATCCTGAAAGATAATTAATTTAGAAGGACCTAATATCCTTCGATGGGGTTATAAAACCAAGGGAATGTTTACCATAAATGAAGTGTATCATATCACATCAAAGGAACCTCAGGATCATTATACCTCCTTGTACTAACCCCATACTTGAACACAATCTCTGCAACCAAACTGCTTCCTTGCTTGCATGAGTGGCTGCCATGTATTCTGCCTCTGTGGTTGATAGTGCCACTACAGATTGTTTCTTACTCATCCAACTGACTGCACCTCCAAATAGGTTAAACACATACCCACTTGTAGATCTTCTCTGATCCAGATCTCCAGCCCAGTCTGCATCAACAAAGCCACGGATATCCAACACTCTGTCCAATCCTGGTCTTCCTTGGTAGCACAAACCATAATCACTAGTGCCACGCAAATACCTGAAAACCCGCTTCACTGCTGTCCAGTGATCCTTCCCTGGTTTTGACATAAACCTTATCAATACTCCCACTGCATGTGCAATTTTTGGTCTAGTACAAACCATGGCATACATCAAGCTACCGACTGCACTTGCATATGGAACATGGGACATGTCCTCTTCCTCTTCTTGTGTCTTGGGACACTGCTCAGCAGATAACCTCACACCTACAAGAATAGGAACCTTCACCGGTTTACTATCCTGCATATTAAACCTCTGCAGTATTATCTCGACACACTTCCTCTGGTTTAACCAGAGCTTCCTCTTTGCCCGATCTCTTTTAATTTCCATGCCCAAAATATAGTTTGCAGCACCGAGATGTTTCATGTCGAATTTGGAGGACAATTGGGTCTTCAATCCTGGATTTCTTTGTCATTTCCAACCAGCAACATATCATCCACATACAAGACCAGCTAAATAACACGGTCACCAATTAATTTAAAATACACACAATGATCTGCTTTGCTTCTGGTGAAGCCAAGTCCCGTATAAATGTATCAAATTTCTGATACCACATCCTTGGTGACTGTTTTAACCCATACAGAGACTTCTTTAACTTGCATACTATTTCTTTCTTACCCTTCACCGCAAAGCCTTCAGGTTGCTTAATGTAGATTTCCTCTTCCAAATCCCCGTGAAGAAATGTTGTCTTCACATCCATCTATTCTACCTCAAAATCAAAAGCACCAGCAACAGATAAAATTAATCTAATAGAAGTTACCTTGGCAACAGGAGAAAAAATATCACCAAAATCAATTCCCGGCACCTGGGAATAACCTTTTGCTACCAACCGAGCTTTGTATTTCTCCACCTTCCCTTCTGCATTTGTCTTCTTCTTGAAAACCCATTTGTTGCCAATTGGTTTCTTTCCAGCGGGGAACTCCACTAGATCCCAATCCTCATTTTTGTGCAAAGATGCCATTTCATCAACCATGGCCTCTTTCCAGAGTTTTCCATCCTCTGAATCCACTGCTTCCTTCACAGTTCTGGGATCATCATCAGTAACAGACAAAGCAAAGTTTGAACAGAAAACAGATGGACTATACCTTTCTGGCTGTCTTCTTTCTCGAGCTGATCTTCTCACAGCCGGAGTTTGTGGCTCTTCATCTTCTGATTCCTCCTCTGCTACAGAGTCTGATTCTTCCTCCTTTAGTTCAAACACTATCTTCACAGGTTCCTTTGGTTGGACTTCATGTTTGATAACATCTTTCACCTCTCTGAACACCACATCTCGACTGTACACAACCTTCCGTGTGA
>APFE030385022.1:25512-46269 GCA_000404065.3 Pinus taeda
GTTTTAACCCCGTACAGAAATTACTTGCATACGAATTCTAAATCACAGGAAAAAATAAAAATGCGAGAGCATACATAAAACACATATGCACAGAGATTTCCCACTGGATCTCAAAACCGAGACTACCAGCTTGATTTTTCATTATGTTCCTTTCAATGTTACAATACATATTTATACATGCCGAAGCATCCAATACCATGGACCGAAAAACAATCACGTCCAATCCCATGGACCAAAAAGCCATCTATCCAATACCATGGACCAAAAACCATCGCGTCCGAAAAACATGTGCGAAAATCATGCACAAAACCATAGGTGGGTCCACCCAACCTAACATAGGGTCCAAAGCCAAACTTTTCCAGGGCGCTACCCCAGTCCCCATAAAGTGGGGTTACGGGTACCCCTCAAACCCCCTTTAACTATGTGGAAAGAATATAACACAACCCAACAAGATAACTAATTTAGAAGGACCTAATATCCTTCGATGGGGTTATAAAACCAAGGGAATGTTTACCATAAATGAAGTGTATCATATCACATCAAAGGAACCTCAGGATCATTATAACCCCCTCTAGAGGAAGATAAGGACGAGACTTTTTTGGCTGAGGGTAACATACTTCCTGTGGTTAATGTGTAGTGGCCGCACCCTAACCTAGGATCAAATCCAAAAAGAGGAATTCATGGTCCATCCTTTTGTAGCATGTGTTTTGCACAAAGTGAAACTATAAAACACCTTCTGTACTTATGCCTTTTATGGTTCAATTGTGGCACAACATTGATTATCTTTTTGGACACCTAGATAGAGATATCAACATGATTCGGTCCACTATGGAGACATAGAGATAAGGAATCTTCTAAAATCCTATCTTGAATAGGGCATGAAAGCTATCCCTTTGTTTCCTCCTTTGCACAATATGGAAAGAAAGGAATAGGAGGATTTTCAAGGATTAGAAGCTCTCTCGGTCAGAGATATCAGTTGGGGTCCATCATAACATCAGAGAAATTATCTTAGTAGAGAAATGGCATCGCAATGATTGGAAGGTCACCATTTAGGAAGGAAGGAACCTTTTAGCCCTAAATATTTCCTTGCCAATGCTTACCCCCTCCTCCTAGAACTTGAGGGTCCCCCTTGGAACTTATCCATCCAAATTCCATGATCCTCCTAATGGTTTCCTCAAGTTAAACTTTGACAGGGCTTCCAAAGGCAACCGAGGAGGTGCAACATTTGGAAGGCTATTTAGAAACCTCTAGTGTTGAGTTATTCAAGTATATGCTTCAAACTATGGCAAGGCCAACAACAATTAAGTCAAGTTCAATGTAGTCACACATGGCTTTGTCATAGTAATACATGAAGGTTTCAGAACAATTTTTGTTTAAGGCGACTCCACTCTTTTCATTGACACAATTAAAAAACTCAATCAAGGTATCTAATGGGAAAATATTAGCAAAAGCTAGAGGACAACATGTCTGATACAGTAAATTAGTGAAATTATTCATGGATTCGAATACATAATCCCCTTGCACATATGATGCACTGGAAACAAATTTGTCGAATTCTTAGCGAACTAGGGTTGCCTACATCCAAGTAAGAAAATTGATTACTCTAGGGAAAGTGAGTCTATCAAAGAGGGGCTAGAGAAGTTAACTCTGATTTTCGACCAAGACTTATCTCATAAGCAACACCTCTAATCAAGGTGTGAGCCCACAAAGGATCCATCTAGGGATTACGAACATGTTAATCACATATATGAAGGGGCTAGTGGGCGACCTCACCCACACCCTCGCATGATTTTTCACCTGAGGGGAAGGGACATTTGGAGACATCAACATAATTATGTTGTGGGGTTTGTTAGAGATTTCAAAATCCACGTGGTGGGAGGTGGGGTATTTACAAACCCATTTTCCGGGGTTTAGTTCGTCTTCAAGGTAGTCTCAGTGGTATTCATTGGTCTCATATAATTGTACTTTGGTTCGAGGAGCCTTGAGTGTGGGGAGAAACCTCAGCTACGGCTAGTCTCTGCAAGTGGGTGGCGCTCTTGGCCTATTATGTCTTCATCCTTATCCTTTTCCTTGTGTTAGGGGCTTCCATCTTCTATGTTCCTTCCATAAGGAGGGGAAAAGAGTTACTCATGGTTTGGAAAGTTTCTATGACTATCTATAATGGCATTCTAGTGCACATTATGTTAGTTTCAGTTGTTTGTGGCACTCTATTATCTCATATGGGGTTATTTCACATGTTCTGGTTCTTCATTAATTTGTATACTACATGCGGGTTATATGGGTTTGGGGGTAAATTAATATGGCCTACCCTGCAGAAGGGAAGGGCAAGGGCAGTTGTTGCAAGCCATTTCTGTGGACTTGGTGATTTGATTTGAGCGAAAGAGAGCAGGGGGACTATTGTCAATTTTCTGTGGAGTATTTCACTCTTGGAAGTTTCATGCTTTATTCTATATATACTTTCGGGCTATTGTTTCTTCGTGTGGTGCAGCATAGGAGGGCGTCGCTCCTATTTTACTAGTCCTCTTCTTAGGCTTAATATTAATGTCAAGGGAATGTTGCTTTCATGTCATGTTTTTACACCAAGTCTACATAAAAAAGTTCTCTCTCTGTCCTCTATGTTGTTGGTTGGGTCACAGACGAGGGAAAGTTGAGGAAATGAACAAAGAGAGTTATGCCCATTTCACCATGGCAAGACTTCTCTGGGTGTTGGAGCCTCTGCATAATTCTCAAGTTGGTAAAGGAAAGAGTAGGGGCTCGACTTCAGGAAAGCCTTCACAATAGTGAGCAACAAAATTTGGTGCTCAAATCTTGTAGGAAATGATCCAGACTTATAACAGAGGGACTCCCACCTAGGTGAATCAATTGATTTTGTCTTGGGAGGCAAAATTAAACCAAAAGGAAAAAATCAAGGTCCTAATGGAGGATTGGAGTGGGTTGATTCTAGATCCTGGGCATACCGTGGTTGTCTTACTTTCTGATAGAAATTTTTCCATCTCTTCTAGATGATGAAGAGCTTCGTCACAAAATCGATTATGTCCTCTCTAACTATTTCTGCAAATCCCAACCCCGATCTTCAGGAGAATTAGAAAGAACTTCAGTTGAGTCATTTGCAAATCCAATAGTTGAATTCTCACCTTGGTCAAATTGAGAGCCACATTCCCTGTGTTCTGCAATCCGATCTTTTAAGCTTAAGGGTAAAAGATCCTGCTCTGGTGGAGTCATATGATGAATAGATGGCTGAAAGATAATGTATAATATCCTTTTGTGTTTTAATGTATATGTCATTTCAAATTTTTGTTTATAGTTATATGGTATGTATATGGTTTTGAGATGTTAGCGCCTATAATGCTATGGTAGATAGACTCAAACAATTTAAGTTTTGGATGACGTACAATGTGGTTCAATGGCTAATAGACCTGTTTTCCCGTCCGGCAGGTTGAGGCCAAAAAACACCTTTTATGGTTGTAACCTTCTTGATGATTTGAAATGACTAAATGAAAAGGTACTCCCAAGATTACAAAAAAAAACATTATGTAAATTTCAAAGAACTAATTTTTATTTGTATGTAATATGGGAGGGTCCATTTGTAGAAATAACTTAATAATTGAAATTGTAGAATAGAACAATATATTTGGTTTAAAATGATAAATATTATCCCTTTGATTTTATGGATGTGTAAGTTGGATTTAACTTCCTTATAACTCCTTTATCTGATTTTGCACAACAACCTTTTATGAAGTGAATATTTTCTCAACCGTAATTTATGTGGTAACTTGGTTTATAAATGGATGAATCTACAAAATAATTCAACAAAATGACAATAAAAATGGCCTTAATTTTTACGTAAAAATTGGATATAATTCAAATTACTAAGTTCATTAAAATCTAAACACCAACATATTTAAAATATTGATTATATAACCAGAAAGTTATTAACTAATATTTGAAAGGGATAAAAGAAAGAACCTATGATACCCCTCCAGTTATATATATAAATATTTTTTGTTTTAGATTGAACTAATTTTAGTTATGATGGCTAGAAATCCATGGTGAACTAGACTTGAAATAACCAAGTCTAGTTATTTCATGTCTAGTTAAAGAGATTATTTCTAAGGTCTGAAAACAAATGTTGGTGCATGGAATGAAACTAATTTTCCTTAAATAAGCCCTAAAAATACCTAGGAGTTGATTAGCAAGATTTAATGAGGGGAGGGAAAATCTATTAAATCACTTAGTTGCAGAAAAACACTCTTGAAGGGTGAATAAAGTCTCACAAGAGAAAAAGGTGGGTTTTAACGAAAAATAAGAAGATACCTATTTCAAAAAGAAAAAAAAATAAAAAATCTTACGATATGATGTGTTGGAAGACCTTATAAAGCGAGACTTCATTAAAGAAAATCAACTAGGGAAGTAAGGCATAAAATACCTTATATTGAATCACAAAAGGTTGTAGATTCAATGGAAACAAGATCTCAGCTTAGGGGGAAGGAACCAATGGTAACGGTTCATTGTTGTTGGAGAGTTCTTTCCCTATACAGTTAGAACTTATTACTAGTTATATATAAATTATTTTATTTATTGGTCATGAGAAATTATTTTATTTACTGGTCTAGAAAATTATTTTATTTACTAGTCATGAGAAAATGATTCTATTTACTAGTTATGAGAAAATTATTCCATTTAATGGTTATGATCAAATTATTTTAACTACTAGTTAAACAATGATTATGTTTATTTTGTATAATTAAAAACTTTGGGTGGGTGGTGTGAGAAGTCAACTAAATATAAGAATGAAAGTAGTAGTGTGGATAGATCATAGGTGATCAAATTGATCTGGGTATGTTATGCACATAGATTTTGTGAAGGTGTATTTTATGCATTTAATTGAAATCATAGGAATTAGTTGTTTTCGAATGGAAATATTCTAGGTCAAAATTTGTTGTTTTCAAATAGTAATGCATGTAAAATAATCGTCATTCCTCGGTTTATTTATGTTGGTGAGAGTATCTTCATATACATGCATGGAACGAAATTTCCATAATAACTTACTCTTGTTAATTGATAAATAGATATATCGTGGTCCAGCACATGGTGAGAATAATTTAACTCAATAGATGTCACTCCCAAGAATCATAGATAAGAACCCTCTTGAGATATGTTGATTTTCTGAATTGGAGTGAAGTGTTTATGAGTCCTATAAGGACTAAATTAAATTATATTCTGCTAAGTGTTTATAAGTTATAATTATCCAATAGAAATTGGTGGTACGTAGATCCACTCGATTGGCTTAGAATGGTACAGAGAGAGAGATTTTATAGCTCTTTTAAGTATGGATGCATTAGAAAGCTATGATGTATGCCTTACGAGACTATTTGATTTGTACAAGTTTCCACCAGTGGATGGAGTCACTACCTAGGTACGTTATTGAAATAATTTACCAAAATATGGTTTTGTTTCCCTAGGAGCTACCTGGATTACAGCCAGATTTGAAACAAATTAAATATAGAATTCAATTGGACTGATGATGGTGAGTGGAAGAGAGTGCACTCCGTTGGAATTTGAAACTAAAATTAATAAAGGAAAAGAATTCACATGAGAGGAGAGGGGGCACATGAGATGTACCATTCTTTCCTTAATATAAGGCAAAATTTCATAGACCCATAGTGCCTATATCAGAGGAGAAATATCATTACCTGGAAACCATTTGAGTTGATATGAAATTAAACTTAAGACATCGGAATAAACCTAAACCTATGAAAACGAGTACCTCCAAAATATTCATAAATTACGATAAAATAAGAACACACAATGATGCCACAACAACTTTCAAACTTGGCGAAATAATAGAATCAAATAATCTTCTTCTCTGTTACTTTGTTATATATATTATTCTTCTATACGAGGCTTAATTCAGTTGAAATGATGCATGTTAAATAAATACATCGGTACGTTGTTTCTTGCATATTATCACTAATGAAAAATATATTTCATACATAACGAATTGGAAAAATTACAAAGACTCATAGTTTCTCTTCCTCCTAAGAAAACATTATTAGGAAGAGTATTTTTTAAATTCAAGTAGTTGTTCAAACAAAGAAAAGTAAACAAATTTTGTGATAATTATTAGGAATACCTTTATTATTAAAATGACGAACTCGTTAGACAACACAGAGGAAAGATATTTTCATGACATCCTCAAGTATGGAATATAAAATAAACGGAAGGGCGCTTTGAGTTAAAATTAAACCAACCCTAGTGTACAAGAAAAACACACATAACAATAATTATCCTTTTCCAATTGTAGGGCAATTCCAGAAACAAAATTTTAAAAATGCAAGAGAAATCATTATAAGACATGAATGTGGTAAAATGTTAAATGATATTGAAGCAACCATGGCAAAGAAAATGTATAGAAACACTTTTCTTCTAAAGCTTCACGTTAATATATTACAACATTTCTAGACAGAGCATAACACTTAGAGGAATATGTTCCCGAAAGGATAATGTAGGTATCTTATTCTGAAAAGAAAAAAATCACAAATACCCCTTTGGGGTTACAAGCATTGTGCATAAAATAAGCTGAGGGTACATGCCCTTTGGTATTTCTTGCTATGTAGGTTATTAAAACCACATATAGGGGTAAAACTAACGAAAGGAAAAATAAAACAAATTTCCACACTCTGTGGAAATGAAGTGAGTAGTTTTTTATTTTGTCTCACGTATTAAAAATATCTATGGAGTGGAAGGAGAAATCATCTGGAGTTTTTATAGAACACCAACCTGGGAGGAACAAGGAAGTAGGTGTCAGTCGCCGATAACGGGTGAAGTTTTGCCGGAGAAAAACAAATGAGGAATGAACATACTTGTAGCTAGAAACCATAAAGGACAACACGATGTCATTAGAAATTGGGTATTTGAGTAAATAAAATAAAATAAAAAAAAGAAGAAAAACACCAAATTCAGAACCCATTTCTGTCCATAGAAAAAAGCGCGGTAGTTAAGAAAAAAAAGAAGAGAATTAATTTCACAAGAGGAAAAGGGTTAGAAGAGTCACACATTCCCTTATCCACCTCACTGTCAAATTTTCCATCAAAACCTGCAACCATAGATGAGAAGATTAGTACTAGAGTAACGAAATCAAACAACATGATACACTAATGTACCAAACTATATTTATACCAGGGTGCCTATAATGAGTTCTCTTAGCACAAGTATTGTCTCAATGACAATGGGTATGTCCATCAACAATAAAACAAAAGAAAGGCTCGGTGGCATATGTGCAGAGAGACATCTCCAACAGATGCGTAGAGAGACACCTCAATCCTTATTTTCCACCCAAATGAGTTAGGAGGAAGAGCCAAAAGAGTTTAGGGTTTGAGGATTCATTTTCTCTACCGTTCGACCCCTGGGTTATATATACACCATCCAACCCAAACGAGGTTGACAGTACATGTGAATATGGGAAAGGCGAACATGGCTAACTACAATTGGAACTCAAAGTCCAAAGACATTAATGAATTTGTTGTGCCTCAACCCACGAAACTTTACCCATCTACAGAAAAATATCTTGAGGCAAGATAATTTAATCAACAAGGTCTTCAAAGTATGGGTGCCAAGGTAAAATCTAATAAATACGATAATAAAACATAGTGATGTTTGTGGGCTATCATCCCCAAAATATAAGATATATGGAAACCTTGAAGTATAGTGTGCTAGTGTTATATCGCCCAAACATCGGAGTATACCATAAATGAAAAACTAGGAACTCTTGAATTCAATATGCGTTAAAGTTATGGTTTAGAGAAATCTTTAGCCTTAAAATCATCTATACATATATAATAATTACGATAGAGACAAGTAGTTTTTTCACTAAAAGGTAAGAGCCTAAGATGAATACATGTAATTACTACTGTGTGAGACAAGTAGTTTTTTCACTAAAAGGTAAGAGCCTAAGATGAATACATGTAATTACCACTGTGTGAGACAAGTAGTTTTTTCACTAAAAGGTAAGAGCCTAAGATGAATACATGTAATTACTATTGTGTGAAGAAAAACGTATGTTAAGTATACAATTTTCCATATAGTATTGTTGCTAAAAGAAAATAAAATGTATTGTTAGGAACTCAGTATATGGCATTATGTTAATAAATAAATTATGTTGGTGAAAGAGGGATATCATAGATGGTATCAGAGCTCAGTTTCTACAATGGGTGTGGAAGGGACAAGCACCTTTAAATGCAATATGGGTAGGAGTGTAATTGGAAATGCTAATAGTAATTTGTATAGTTTATAAGGTACTTGTGTAAATCAGGCTACAAGAGAATGACAAAGAATTACCCCCCAATCATAATAGAGGGTGAAGAACTATATGTTGAATTTGGAAGTGGTTTTACTCCACCAAACTCTCAACTTATGAAGCTTATTAGACACCTGCAACAAGAACTGACTCAACTCAAAAACATCAATGAACTCAAACTAATGGCTAGTGATGAACAAGAGCTAATGATAAGAGAGTTGACTAAAATGTCCAGTCACAGAAGCATAGAACCAAAAGGGCTAAAGAGGAAAAATGGGGAAGCAGAGTCAAAGAAGTTTGAATGCAAAGGTGAATTGGATAGGACATATCCAAAATCACATAAAGAAAAGAAGAAAAGGGAGTTACAAGGGGAATTTAGAAGAAAAAAAACCCCCTACTTTTGATGGGGAAAGGGAAGAAGATGCAAAAGCATGGCTTCTAAACATGATAAAATACTTCGAGGCATATGAGTATGAGAGTAACTTGAAGGCTAGACCAGTTATCTACTAGCTACAAGGCAAAGATACTCTCTGGTGGGAAGAGGCCAAAAGTATGCACTTGTTGGAAGAGAAAACAATTTCTTGGGAGGAATTTTAGAAACGGTTTAATTCTCAGTACCTGAGTGATTGTTAGTATGATGATCATGCTAACGAATTCATTGAGTTAAAGCTGGGAATACTAAATGTGGATGAGTTTGTATCACAATTTACAAACTTATTATAGTATGTTACATGTATTAAAGAAGAGAAAGCTAAGGTACAATGATTTTAGAGATTCTTACTAGCATGGTACAAAGAAAGGATTGAGTTTAACAATCCTAATTCAATGGATGAGGTAGTAAGAAAAGCTAGATTATGCTACCAAAAGTTCAAAAATGGAAGTGGAGGATTAAAACCATGGAAAAGTAAGGACAAAATCAAGTCTCCAACCAATATGAAAAGAGAGAAACCTAATTATCTAAAAAAATTGGAAAACACCGTCAGAGGAAGAAATTTAACAAGGGAAATGTAAATCAGCCTACATAGGCTTACACTGGGTCAAAGCCCATGGAACTGAGCAGGAAAAAGAGCAGTGGGGTCAAGGAAAGAGAATTGTTGAAGTGTTGGGTTGTGAAGAAGCACAGTTATTAAGGTACTTTTCGCATAATCTATTATATGCCTAGAATATTTAAATAGTCTATGAGGCAATGACTGTGAATGATGTTTCCAAAAATATTCCTAAGATATGTGCAACATTAGAACATAGACAGGTTGAGGATCAATCTACTATGATTGAGATAGAAGGTACCATCCTAAACCAATTTGTTTCTATTTTAATTGATCCAGGGGCTAGTTTGAGCTATATTAGTCCCCAAATGATGGAGAAATGTAAATTGGAATCTGAAAAATTCAAGAATTCATGGTTGGTATAGCTAGTAACTAGTACCAAACGAAAGGTAACCAGTCAAAAACGAAAATGTCTAATTGAAATAAATGGTTACCCCAAAGAAGTGGATTAAAAAATTCTCCCTCTAGGTTGCTATGATATATTAATAGGGATGAAATGGCTAGATAAATAGGGAGTTGTTATAAACTTCGTGGAGAAAATAGTGAGTTATATGGGTCAAGGCAGGAAACCAATATTAATTAGAGGTAATCCAAAACCAATATTAGTCCGAAAAATTTCAAGTTTAACACTCAAAAAGAGTTCAAGGAAAGGATGTTAGGTATACATAATACAAGTGGAAACAAATGAACAACAACTAGAAAAGGAAAATTTAGTGACACTACCAATCTTCACTGAGTTCTGGGATGTTTTTCTAGAGGAAAACCTAGTGTTACCTCCTTGTAAAGACATACATTTCTCCACCGATTTAGTACCAGTGCCACCACAGTGTCTAGAACCCCTTACTCAATGAGCATACCGAAGTTACTAAAACTGAAAATACAACTAAAGGAACTATTCAACAAAGGTTACATAAGACCCATTATCTCACCATGGCGGGGGCCTATGCTATTTGTCAAGAAAAATGATGGCACATTTAGAATGTGCATCGATTATCGTCAGTTGAATAAGCTAACTCTCAAGAATAAATATCCACTACCCCGAATTGATGATTTTTCAATCAAGTGAGGGGAGCAACTATATTCTCCAAAATTGATTTATGGAATGGCTATCATCAACTATGAATAAAAGATAAAGATATTCATAGAACAACTTTTAGAACCAAATACTATCACTATGAATTCATAGTGTTACCGTTTGGTCTCACTAGCACACCAACAACCTTCATGTGTTTAATGAACAATGTGCACCACAAATATCTTGAGAAGTTTGTGTTAGTATTCATAGATGACATCTTGGTGTATTCTAAAAAAGAAGAAGATCACAAGGGAAAGAAACACTTGAGTTAAAATAGATTATTTCCAAGGTCCAGAAACCAATATTGGTGGATGGAATCAAACTAGTTTTCCATAAATAACTCCTAAAAATCCCTACCAGTTGATTAGAAAGATTTTATATGAGGGGAGTTGATTAGAAAGATTTTATATGAGGGGAGAGAAAATATATTAAATCACTTAGATGTAGAAAAACATTGATTAAAGGGTGAATAAAGTGTAGCTGGAGAAAAAGGTGGTCTTTTACATAAAATGGGAAGATCATTTTTAGAAAAAAGAAAAAAAATTAAAAGGCTAGGCTATTGTAGATTTTCAAACTCTAGAAAATTGGACATTGCTAATGAAAATATACTAGGAAAGTAAGGCATAAAATACAAAATATTGAATCACAAGAGGTTTTTGATTCAAAGGAAATGATATCTCAACTCGAGGGAACTGGTGGTTATGGTTCATGGTTGTGTGGTGAGTGTCTTCCCTAAGAAGTTTCTAATTGGTATACAGTTAGAACTTCTGTTTATTGGTTATAAATAAATTATTTTATTTACTGTTCATGAGAAAATTATTTTATTTACTAGTCATGAGTGAATTATTTTATTTACTGGCCATGAGAAAACTATTCTATTTACTAGTTACGAGAACATTATTATATTTACTCGTTATGATAAAATTACATTAACTACTTGTTACAGGAAAATGATGTTGTTTATTTTGCAGAAACAAAATTTGTGCTTGGGTGGTGTGAGAATTCAACTGGGTATGTGATGCACGTAGATTCTGTGCAGGTGTCTTTTATGCATGTGATGGCAATCATGGGAGTTAGTAGTTGTCAAATGGAAAGATTCTATATCCAATTTTGTTGTTTTGAAATAATAATGCATGAAAAATAATAGCCATTTCCAGGGTTATTTATTCTAGTGATAGTATCTTCATATACATGGAAAGAATGTGATTTCCATAATAACTAACTCTTGTTACATGACAAATAGATATATTATGGTCTGGCACGGGGTGGGAAGATTATAACTCAATAAATTTCATTGCCGAGAATCATAGATAAGCACCCTCTCAGGATATGTTGACAAATAGATATATTATGGTCTGGCACGGGGTGGGAAGATTATAACTCAATAAATTTCATTGCCGAGAATCATAAATAAGCACCCTCTCAGGATATGTTGATGGTGTGGATGGGAGTTAATCGTTATTAGTCCTCCCAGGACTAAATGAAATTATATTCTGCTAATAGTTTATAAGTTATAATTATCCCATAGAAATCGTTGGTACATAGAGCCACTTAATTGCCTTAAAATGGTATAGAGAGAGATGTTTTATAACTCTTTTAAATATGGACGCGTCAGAAGACTATGATATATGCCTTATGAGACTATCTGATTTATACAAATCGCCATCAATGGATTGACTCACTGCCTAGGTATGTTAGTGATGAATAATTTACCAAAATATTGTTTTGTTTCCTGAGAATTACTTGGGTTACAACGACATCTGAAACAAATTAAATATTGAATTCCACTAGACTCGCGATAGCGAGTGGAAGAGAGTCCACTATGTTCGAATTTGATCCTAAAATTACAAAAAGATAAGTGTTCACATTAGAGGAGAGGGGGCACACAAAGTGTAACATTATTTCCTTAATATAACACAAATTTTCATAAACTCATACTGCCAATATCAAAGGAGAAATATCATTAGGTGGAAACCATTTGAGTTGATATGAAACTAAATTTAGACAATGGAATAAACCTGAACATTAGGAGAACGAGTAACTCAGAAATATTCATAAATTAGGATAAAATAAGAACACACACTGACGCCACAACAACATTCGAACTTGACGAAATAATAGAAATAAATGATATTCTTCTTTGTTACCATGTTATATATATTATACATCCATATGAGACTTAATTCAATTCTTTTGTTACCATGTTATATATATTATACATCCATATGAGACTTAATTCAATTCAAATGATGCATGCCAAATAAATACACCAATACGTTGTTTCTTACATATTATCACTGATTCAAAATATATTTCATACATAAGGAAAGGTAAAAATTACAGAGACTTAAAGTTTCTCTTCCTCCTAAGAAAACGTTATCAATAAGAGTATTTTTTAAATTCAAGAAGATGCCGAAGTAAAGAAAATTAAACAAATTTTATGATAATTATTACGAGCGCCTTCGTTACTAAAACTACGAACTCACTAGATAACTAAGAAAACGTTATCAATAAGAGTACTTTTTAAATTCAAGAAGATGCCGAAGTAAAGAAAATTAAACAAATTTTATGATAATTATTACGAGCGCCTTCGTTACTAAAACTACGAACTCACTAGATAACTTAGAGGGAAGACATTCTCATGACATCCTCAAGCATGGAATATAAAATAAATAGAAGGGGGCTCTGAGTTGAAATTAAATGAACCCTAGGATACAAGAAAAGCTCCCATAATAGTAACTATCCTTTTCCAGTCACATGACAATTCTAAAAACAAACTTAACAAAATGTAGGTGCAATCATAGTAAAACAAGAATTTGGTAAAACATTAAATGATATTGAAGCAACCACTACAAGGAAAATGTATACAAATATTTTTCTTAAAAATATTCAGGTTCATAAATAACAACATTTCTAGACAGTGCATAGCACTTAGAATAATATGTTCCCGAAAGGATATTGTAGGTATCCTACAAGGAAAGTACCAAATTCCCAACCCATTTCCTGTCAATAGAAGAAACCAGGGTGGTTTAGAGGAAAAAAAGAAGGAGAAGAAAGAAACTCAGCTGAGGAAAAGGGTCGACTAAGTCACATATTCCCTTATCCATCTCATTACCGACTTTTCCATCACAAACTGTAACCACATACGAGACGGTTAGTGCTAGAGGGACGAAATCAACGAATATGAAATTCCAATGTACGAAGCTATATTTATACCAGGGTATCTGTAACGAGTACTCTTACAACAAGTATTGTCTCAACAACATGGGGTAAGTCCAGTTGCAGGAAAACGAAAGAAAGGCTTGGCGGAAGACATGCAGAGAGAGGCACCTCCAGTAGACACGCAGAAGGACACCTCAAGCCTTGTTCGCTACCCAAATGAGTCAAGAGAAAGAGCCAAAGGAGTTTAGGGTTTGGGGAATCATTTTTTTCTACCATTCGATCCCTAGATTAGATCTACACTGTCCAGCCAAAACGAGGCTGACAGTACATGTGAATATCACATGGGCAACGCCAACGTGGCTACATGTAGTTGGAACTCAAATTCCAAAGACATTAATGAAATTGTTGTGCCTCGAGACAGGAGAATTTAAGTAGCACCCAAGTGTTCAAAGTATGGTTGCCCAGGTAAAAAACTAATAAATATGACAATAAACCATAGTGATTCTTGTGGGGTATCATCGCCCAATACAAAATATGTGGAAACCTTGAAGTATAGCGCACTAGTGCTATATCACACAAAAATTAGAGTGTACGATAAATGCCAAACTAAGAACTCTTGAATTCAATACGTGTTAGAGTTAATCTTTAGAGAAAGGTTTAGCCTTACAAGCATATATACATCCATCATAATTACGATAGAGACAAGTAAATTTTGCACTAAAAGGTAAGAACTTAAGATGAATAAAGGTAATTATTATCGTGTGAATAAAAAAATATGTTAGTTATACAATTTTCCATATACTATTGCTGCTAAAAGAAAATAAAATATATTGGAAGGAACTCGGTACATGGAATTATGTTAACAAAAAATATGAAAAAAATATTTCTATGAAATACGGATATGACATAACCAAATTTTGGCTCAAGAACAAGGATGCAAGTGGTTGGCATTATTATTTTGAATTCTATATTTTAATTTCAAGCAGAATCACATGATGGTCTTAGTTTTCTCATCCTAACGATGTTAGAATTTCTTTATGTTTGCTATTTTGATGTATGGTTATTTTCTTTTTCATTTATTGATTTATGTGAAATATGATATTAATGGAGTTTTTAGAATTTCTTTATGTTTGCTATTTTGATGTATGGTTATTTTCTTTTTCATTTATTGATTTATGTGAAATATGATATTAATGGAGTTTTTGTTATGTTGATGCATTTAACTACTTAGATGTTCTTTTTTTTAATATTTAGTTGGAAGTATTCTTGAATACAGGTTATTTAGAAGAAAATATTGGATATTTATTCTTTTACTATGTTTGTATTTGATCATATATGCATTCATATTATGTTATATTTCATTGAATGCATTAAATGAGCATGTTTTAAATATCCAAATATTTTTTCCTTTATTTTATTGCATTTCCTTTATTTCTATTTTTATTTTCTTTTAATATGCAACTAATTTAATGTGGATTTTCTCATTATGAGGATTTGAGATAAAAAAATAGCTAACACTCACATATAGTTTTTCATCACGTTTAATTCAAAAAAATCTTATTATTATATATACCTCGCTATGTTTTCTCCTTTCTACAAATTCAAGTACTAATCTGGCCTATCATTAATTAAAGGTTATTATTATTGTAATATTTTTTAGTCTTTCATAAATAATATCAAATACACGGAATACACTTTATGGCTAGAGAAGACAAATCTTCAACCTAAAGTGCGAGGATCGTTTGATCCTCATTAGAATCGTTTGTGTCACCTCAACAATCTAAGGGACAACGCCGACTAACTAATTTTTGCCTTATTAAAGTAGAGGACCATTTTAGAAAGTGTGAGTATTAAATAACTATTTGGTAGATCTTACTCAAGAAACATTTTCTCACGCATCCGTAAAGTATCAGAAAAGCTCAGCCTAAAGTAAATAACTAACATACAACATCAATGCATTATCATTGTACCACCTTTACTATATGACATTAGGTTTAGAAATATAAATATTGATACACAATAATGTTATCATTGTACTTCCTTTACTATAAACAATGTAAACTAGTAAATGGGAATTGTAAAGTCAAAACGAAAATTTTAGTCAAAAAAACCGTAAAAAAAAAAAAACATGAAAAGCAAAATAAAAATGAAAAATATTGATGTTGGAATACCTTTTTCATTTTTCTTTTGATTTTCTGTTCAAGGTAATTTTTCATCATTTTTTAGAAATGGCATTAACGATCAAATATCATGACTCCTAAAAACCTTAAAATTTCAACGATTTTTAGGAATTCCATTTAAGATAAAATATAATGTCTCTGGAAAGCCTTAAAATTCCAACACTTTTCAAACGTGGTGTTAAAGATAAAATATATATAACTGTATTCAACCATAACATTAACGATAAAATATCATAACTTAGAAAAGCCTTAAAATTTTGACAATTTTTCAACCATGGCATTATGGAAAATTTTTATGACTGATTTTTTTAAAAATGAACATGTGAATGAGGGAGTCATTATACCAAGATTAATTTCATTTTTAGATGACAAAAGTATAACGACTTTAAAATTTTAGCCTAAAACGACTCGATGCAATGCAACAAAAATTTAAAATTCAACCATCAAATTGACACATAATGGGATCAGGTTGCTAATCAAGGATTGACATGAGCCCTGTAGGAAAAATAAAATAAAATAAAAATAATATGTGTGTGTAAAAGACAAAAGAAAACAAAAATTAAACCATTGGAAAAAAATTAGAAAACAAAAACCAAGAAAGAAAAATGCAAATAGTTCAACAAATAATAACAAGTAATAAAATCATATATTAAACACTAAAAAAAAAAAAACCTGACAAAAAAAATCGAGAATAAAACACTCGATAAAATAAAACACAATAACACAATAAATAAAATAAATAAATAAAAAGTAAATAAAACATAAAATTAATTAAACTAAAAAATTAAAAAAAAAAAAAAATTAAAAACAATGAAAATATATATTATAAAAAGTTATATAGAAAAGATTAAAATAAATCAACCATAAAATGTAAAAAAATAACTAAATAATAAATAAAAAATTAAAAAACATTTAAAAAAAACAATAAAATAAAAATTCAAAAAAAAATTTCCAAAAGAAACATAATTTAAGAAGAAGACAAAAAAGATTAACCCAAAAAATAGAAGAATAATGATCTGAATTGGATCATTATATTGTTTGTCTTCCATCTCGATACATTTGGAATAGAAAAATTGAAGGAGCCAGTTCACACCATCATTTTTACCAGCGAGACCCAATTTCGCAAAATGGGGTCTAAAACCTTCGGGGAGTGTTTTGAGGCATCAAACGACATTTTTTGTGGGTAAAAATGTGTTGTTGTAGCTTTAGCGCCATATCATTTCAAGCTATTCTATACACAAATATTTTTCCAACGACACAAGAAGCGCAGAAATCGGAGTCCGTATGCAAAAGTTATGACAATTAGACGTTGACCTTGCTGTTTGTTTTTAGACCTACAGTTTCAGAGGATGCTGCGTGAGCCCACACTATTCATGGGAAAGGGTCTAGCAACGTGATTTTTGATGTGAAAGACTCTAGAAGTGTCTATTTTGTAACTCTAGTTAAGAGTTGACTTAGTCATACTTAACCACGAGTAGGCTATTAGGCTGTGTTATAATAGCCTAACTAGGAGGAAGAGGAACTTCATTCTTTTCAGAGCATTTTGTTCCATAACTGAGAAAAGATAGCTAGGAGAGGTAGGAGGCAAAGCACACAAAGAGGATCTATGCACTATAGTAGCCCATGGGTCATAGGCATTACTTCTTTGTACATGCAACCATATTTCCATACAGAGAAAGAGAGTGGAGCAACCTCACCTTCTAGCTGGGTTTTCTCCCAAAAGGGTTTCCGAGAGAGCATTTATGTGTTTTTTTTGTGTGTGTGTGTTTATTTTGTCATTTTCTACTTTTCTATATAATTTCCATTCGCATGCATGCACTTATTACAGTTAAATCCACATATCTTAGAGTTTAAAAAACTGGGACATTCGGTTGTGCAGGGATGCAAACTGTGGGCGGCTCTGAACCCCGCCCATCCCATCGGCCCAATTGACCTTGGCTTAGTAGTATGATTCCGAGAATCATATTTCCATGCTAAGCGTCACTAGGTTGTTGGGCTAGGCGGAAGTGGCAGTTGTTTACCCACACCCACCATAGTGACCCAGTGGCCTTCGACTTGGCATTCTGATTCCTAAAATAAGTCTATCAAGCCTAGGCTCGGTGGGCCGCTAGGATGGGCGGGGGACCCGTGGCCCAATGGGCCCTAAGTAAGCAAGGCTAATGGCCAAGCCCCACCTAGCGCTTCTGGGGCCGAGGGATTTTTTTCAAGTTGTATTTTTTCCAATTTGTTTTTTATTTTAAATTTTATTATTTTTATTTTAATTATATTTTTTTTTTTTTTGGTTTCATTCAAAAAAATGTTTAATGTTTAAAAAAAAATATTATTTTATTATTTTTTATGTTTTTTTTAATTAATTTGTATTTTTTAGATTTTGTTTTATATTATTATTATTACTATTGTTTTTTAAATTGTATGGTTTCTTTTTAAATGTTTTTTTTGTTATTTTTTACTTATATTTTTATCTTTTTTTTCAAGAGAAAAATTCAATGTTGTTATTATCTTGAACGCCAAATTCATAAGTATTTTTCTAAAAATATATTATTTTTTTAATATTTTTTATTTAATTAAAAAAATATCATGTCATTTTTAGCGAAAAGTCTTAAAAAATGTATTTTTTTTAGACTATAACTAATAAAAAATGTGTATTTTTGTCCAATGTTTAAAATTATTATTCTTTAGCGAGAAATTGTTTATGTGTATTGAAGTATTAATTAATGATATTAAAAATTAAAAATTAACTTGAAATTATTATGTTTATTTATTTTTTTTAATTTTTCGAAAGAATTAAAATTTTCATTTTAAAAAAATGTTGCAAAGAAAAAAAATGCATGTTTGGAAAACACTTAGAAAACAAACATAATAGGATGAAAAACAAGAAGATGAATAAGACAACTTGAAAATTTGTTAAATAATCAATATCTAAAAAAAATGTGCATTTTAAAAAATCATTGATGATTTTAAAAATCGGCATGAAACTCACAAACATTTAAAAAACAATATCCACACTTAATACGCTAGAAATTTTAAATTGTAAAAGATAAGCCTTCTAAAAAAAGAGTTAACGTTACATCAACACTTTTTATAATCAGCATGAAAATCACTAACATTTAAAAAAATAATCATACTTGTTACGTAAAAAAATTTAAACTATCAAAAATATGCTCCAAAAAAAAAGTTGTATTATGCATCAACACTTTTCAAAATCAATCTGATTTTTGCGTACTTTGGAAAAATTAATACACAATACAGTTCTCATTTAATAATTTACAATATTTTAATAATTTTACATTTTTATGACATATATAAAAAAATAAAAAATAAAATATAATTACACAATAATGTTATCATTGTACCCACCCTTTGAATACTACATTAAAAAATTATGGAATATTATATGCAATAACGTTTAAAATAATATTAATAATAACATCCCACTTTATTTATCATATTATAGGAAATAAAATCAATAAAATAAAATAAATAACCATATTCCAATAAATAAATAAATAAATTATATTTATATATATACACAAGTGCACTATTTTATCGTGGTGAAGCTGAGGATATAATGGATACTCATATTAGTGATGGTTATATCACGGGATGTTTGTGACCTATCTGAACTTTGTGATATTTTTCATGGTCAATATGTTTTTAGCTCTACAAATTGTTTTCGATGTCGAAAATGACCTTTTGGATAATTTAGTTGAATGCTTCATCCTTTTACCAACTATGGAAAAGGCAAATGTGGGCTGCAACACAAATCTCCTTAAAGATGGTAGGTGCATTAGCTGGGCATGGGATCAACCCCTCAAGCTCCCTAATATATGTGATATAGATGTTGTTATATTGTCATGGATATATGTTTTCTCATGTTATGAGAGAGTGTATATTTAATATTTATTAGTTAAGAGTCCAAAGTCCACGTGGTGGTTGTACAATGATTTTAACACAACAAGACTGATCTAGAGGTGGGGCTAACCGTTAAAAAGCACTCAAAGTTCCACCATCCAGATTTTTCTACATTTAAAAAGGAAAATAATAGTATTATATAACCTGGATTAAACTTTGTTTAAGACTTCTTTATCTTTGAATATAATATAATATGTTTACCACCATCGAGATTTTTCTACATTTAAAAAGGAAAATAATAGTATTATATAACCTGGATTAAACTTTGTTTAAGACTTCTTTATCTTTGAATATAATATAATATGTTTAGATTCGAGAGAAATTACACTTTTTTTAAGGTATAAGTAGATGTACTAATTTATTATGAACTCACGGATAAGGGGAGTCTACTCCTTGAACCGCACACTATAGCAAAATAATATATTCAATGTGATTTGACCCCTAACTTCATGGGTTTCACCTAACAAACTCAACTGCCACACCATACATCACTTTATTACACTTTTTGAACATCAAGAATGGTATTCGATATATCCTACGGAACTGGAAATGAAAGGACAAAAAGACTAGATTTATGGTCCTAGTGTCTCACTCGAACTAAAATATATTAAAGCGATCCTATCCAATCGGGATTGGAAGTTGCTTGTAAATGAGAGTAAGCAATGAAATCTTTGTAGGGAAATGTTATAAGCTAGGCTATGCATTTCAATTGACACAAAGTGTGTCATTACCATAGAGTAATTGAGATAGAAATCCATGCTACGGAATCTTTGAAGGGAAATGTTATAAACTAGGCTATGCATTTCAATTGACACAAGGAGTGTCATTACCATAGAATAATTGCCATAGAAATCGATGCTATAGGATAATTGAGATATATATTTGTTCCCTGACTCCTGTTATAAGAAAAATTAGGAGGGAGGGAAAAGTTAGGACAAAATATCTTTAGAGCTTTTAGAAAGTTAAAATGTAAAATCCATACTAGCATGCATTTATTCATTATTATAAAATGAGTGAAGTGTTTGAGTTTAAGTTTTTTAAAAAAGAATATAAAAATAAGTGAATTGTTTGAGTTTAAGTCTTAAA